>UESW01004265.1:476994-769961 GCA_900491605.1 Calamus simplicifolius
CATTCGTTTATATCTGATACCTACCTTGGCAAGAATGCATCATTGACACCTGAATCTCTAGACCATGAATTACACATTGCCTTTCCAAATGGATACTATGAAAGTTGATACTGTATGCAAATCCTGCTTGATTATCATTGAGGATAGGAAGCTGAATGCCAATCTTATTGTCCTTCCACTGAAATTCTTTGATGTTATCCTTGGCATGGATTGGTTAGCTTCCTATCATGCTTCTGTAGACTGTTTCAGGAAGATCGTCAACTTCAAAATTCCTTGTCAGCCCGAATTTAGTTTTACTGGTGGCCAGAAACTTCTAGCCTCAGTGTTTATTTCGGCACTACAGGCTGAAAAGTATCTGAGGAGTGGTGGCCAAGGATTTCTTGCTGTTATTAATGATCTTCAAAAGAAAGAGGCCAAGTTGGAGGATATTCCTATAGTTAGAGAATTCCCTGATGTCTTTCCGGATGAATTATCGGAGTTGCCCCCTGACCGGGAGGTTGAGTTCTCCATTGATTTGATTCCTGGAACTGGACCTATATCCAAGGCCCCTTATCGTATGGCCCCGGCTGAGCTAAAAGAGTTGAAGGACCAATTGCAGGAACTCCTAGATCGGGATTTATCAGGCCTAGTGCTTCTCCTTGGGGTGCTCCAGTTCTATTTGTTAAGAAGAAGGATGGCAGTCTTCGGCTATGCATTGATTACCGGGAAATCAACAAGGTGACAGTGCGAAATAAGTACCCTTTGCCGAGGATTGATGACTTGTTTGACCAACTTCAAGGAGCCCGAGTATTCTCTAAGATTGATCCCAGGTCAGGTTATCATCAGCTTAAAGTCAAGGATGGGGATGTGCCTAAGACAGCTTTCAGAATTAGATATGGCCATTATGAGTTTTTGGTGATGCCGTTTGGTTTGACTAATGCCCCGGCAGCGTTCATGGATTTGATGAACAGAATATTTAGGCCATACTTGGATCAGTTTGTGGTTGTATTTATTGATGATATTTTGATCTATTCTAAGAGTCTCAGAGAGCATGAGGATCACTTGAGGATTGTACTTCAGACTCTTCGGGAGAAGAAGCTTTATGCCAAGCTGCAGAAGTGTGAGTTTTGGTTGGACCAAGTAGCTTTCTTGGGTCACGTAATTTCTGTGGATGGCATTTCTGTGGACCCGAAGAAGATTGAAGCTATTATTAGCTGGAGCCGACCTTCCAATGTGGTTGAAGTCAGAAGCTTCTTGGGGCTAGCCGGGTATTATCAAAAATTTATGGAAGACTTCTCTTGCATCGCTCTACCCTAACTCGTTTAACCCAGAAACGAGTGAAGTTTGACTGGTCAGAGGAGTGTGAGGAAAGTTTTCAGGAGTTAAAGCAGAGTTTGGTGTCAGCTCCCATCCTTGTTCTTCCGACAGGATCTGAGGGTTTTACACTTTATACTGATGCCTCTCGGAAAGGATTGGGATGTGTCCTAATGCAGAATGGAAAGGTGATAGCCTATGCTTCTAGACAGCTGAAGCCTTATGAGCTGAACTATCCTACTCATGATCTGGAATTAGCTGCGATGGTTTTTGCTTTGAAGATTTGGCGGCATTATCTTTATGGGGTGTCGTGTGATGTGTATACAGACCATAAGAGTCTAAAATATATCTTCACACAGAAGGAGCTCAATTTGAGGCAGAGGAGGTGGTTGGAACTTCTGAAGGACTATGATCTGAATCTACATTACCATCCAGGGAAGGCTAATGTTGTGGCTGATGCTTTGAGTAGGAAGACCTCTTCTGAGTTAGCTGCTATGCTTACCTCACAGCCTCACATTCTGAAGGACCTTGAGAGGTGGGAGATTGGACTGAGAGTACAGCAGTCTGATGGACTTGTTGCTGCATTTATTCTTCAGCCGACTCTTGTTGACAGAATTAAGTCCTCCCAGATGGAAGATCCAGATCTTCAAAGAATTAAAGTTGCTGTTCAGTCAGGAGAACAGAGTGGATTTTACGTAATGGATGATGAATCCCTGAGATTTGAAGGCAGACTTTGTGTACCTAGCAATGAGGAGTTGAAAGCCGAGAATTTGAGGGAGGCTCACTACTCTCCCTATACTGTGCATCCTGGTGGTACTAAAATTATAGAGACTTAAAGGAGAATTTTTGGTGGAAAGGGATGAAGAGGGATATTGCTCAGTTTGTGGCCAAGTGCTTAGTATGTCAGCGGGTGAAGGCCGAGCATCAAAAACCTGCGGGACCTCTTCAATCTTTGATGATTCCTTAGTGGAAATGGGAAAAGATTACTATGGATTTTGTGACTTGTCTGCCCAAAACTCCCAGGAGTAATGATGCAATTTGGGTTATTGTGGACAGACTGACAAAGTCAGCCCACTTTCTACCTATCAGAGTTGGAGTCTCGAGTGATAGATTGGCTAGAATGTATTTGAGCAGATCGTGAGACTTTATGGTGTTACTGTCTCTATTGTATCTGACCGGGATACCAGATTTGTATCACAGTTTTGGAAGAGCCTTCATAAAGCCTTGGGAACCAAATTGAACTTCAGTACGGCTTATCATCCCCAGTCTGACGGGCAGTCAGAAAGGACCATATAGATTCTAGAAGATATGTTGCGCGCCTGTGTAATGGACTTGGGTGGGGCTTGGGATAACCACTTGTCTTTGGTGGAGTTTGCTTATAACAATAGTTATCAAGCCAGTATCCAGATGACCCCATTTGAGGCTTTGTACGGTAAGAGGTGCAGATCTCCTTTATGTTGGGATGACGTAGGGGAAAGGAAATTGCTAGGCCCTGAGCTGATCCAGCAGACAGTTGACAAGGTGCATTTGATCAGGGAGCGTCTTCGTACAGCTCAGAGCAGACAAAAGAGTTATGCTGATGTCAGAAGGAGAGAGTTAGAATTTCAGGTTGGGGATCATATTTTCTTAAGGGTATCACCAACCAAGGATGTGATGAGATTCGGGGTTAGAGGAAAGCTTAGTCCACGCTATATTGGACCTTTTGATATCTTGAGCAGAGTTGGGGAGGTTGCATACAGCTTAGCACTGCCTCCGATTTTATCTGATGTTCATAATGTATTCCATGTATCTATGTTTCAGACTCCAGTCATGTTATAGCTTATGATCCTATTCAGTTGAGGAAGGATTTATTATATGAGGAACATCCTGTGCGTATCGTGGACTGCAAGGATCAGATTCTGAGGCGGCGTACCATCCCTTATGTCAAAGTTCAGTGGAATAATCACTCTAGAGGGAGGCTACTTAGGAGCTGGAGGAAGAAATTAAAACGAAGTATCCATAATTATTTGAAGGTAATTTATCTAAGATTGTTGACCTTTGATTAATTTGATTGATCCGTAGTTAAGAGGTCATGTATCAATTTCGAGGCCAAAATTTTTATAAGGGGGGGAGGATGTAGTACCCGGTTCCCGGTTCATGTGAACCAGGTTCAGGACTTGGTCCTGTGCTATCTGACGCTTCGCTCTCAGCGAAGCGCTTCGTTTTCCCGGACCCTTAAACTGAAGCGTTACGCAGGGGATTATATATGTGATGGAGGGGGGACTCCCTCCATCATCCTGGCTTCCATTTCCTTCAGGTAATCCCCTAGCCTCTGGAGAGAGAGAGAGAGAGAGAGCGTGAGAGACAGAGAGAGCGTGAGAGGCAGAGAGAAGAGAAAGAGAGCGGGAGAGTGTGGCCGGCCAAACCTTGGTTTAGGTCCGGCGGCATGCTCGCCGCCTCGCCAGGCCTGAGCTTCGGCCGGCGACCCCGCTGGCACCGGGGGAGGTATCCGGCGGGGTGGTGGTGGAGAGAGAGAAGAGAGAGAGGGCCAATCGGTCCCTCTCTCGCGCAGTGGCTGTTCGGCTTCCGCTGGTTGGTTCGGGCCCGGTGGCGTGCTCGCCGCCTCACCGGGCCTGAGCTTCGGCCTGTCGCCTCCACCGACGCCGGGCGTGCGTCCGGTGGAGGTCCGGCCGGCCAAGGTGGCCAGCCGTGCCACCGGCACAGTATCGTGCCGCACGGATGTGAGAGAGAAATAGAGTGAAATTAAGAGAGAGGGGGAGGAATGGGTGGCCGGCCGCGGCGGCGGCCGGCTCTGGCCCGGCCACCGGCGGCCGGGCCGCTCTCAATTTGGCCGGCGGCGGCCCTAGCCGCCGGCAAGAGACCCGTCCCCTGTTCGGTGAAACAGGGGATCGGGATGGCTTTGGGATGAATCGGGCCGGCTGGGCCGGTCGGTTCAGGGCCTATTGGGCCGTGCAGCGAACAGATTTGGGGCTGGTTTTTGGGCCCCATAACGGGTCGGGATTATCAAAAAAATTATATGGCTAGAATCTAGGTGAATTCAAGTTTCTTGGGGTATTTTTACTTCCCCAATTAGGTGTGTATAGTGGGAGATATTCAAGTCCAATGTTGGGCCCGTGAACTAGCCTGGGTAGAATTCTAAGGGTCATTCTAATATTCTTATTCTAATAAATTAATTGTGTAAAATGATCCTGTAGATGCTCAGACATCTGACTAGCTGATATATACATGTTGGATTGCGTACTGAGGTAAGTAAGCCAGTTATCAGTATTTAATAAATTATTTTATTCATTATATGTATATTTAAATTGTGAATTATATTGTGACATGAAGAATTGTTATGGATATTGGCTAAATTGTAAGTAGACGAATATTATGAATACATTGTTGTTTATGTGCTATGATTGAGAATGATTTCATATGTGGATGCTATGCATAAGAGATGCAGTTATTATGGCATTGATGTGATATATTACATGCAATTGTTAAGTAAGTATAATCCACTGTTTATGCAATATAAAGATGTTATTGATATGTTAGTGCATGATGTGAGGTACTGTTATGTATCGCCGCGGCTCTCCTTTATCATGTCATACCACACACACATCTAGAGGATGTGTTCTGATGATTTATGCCACACACACATCTAGAGGATGTGTTCTGATGATTTATGCCACCTACACGTCTAGAGGATGTGTTCTGTTTATTTATGTCATTCACACGTCTAGAGGATGTGTTCTGCTTGGCCCGAGATGGCATCACGCATCTAGAGGATGTGTTCTGAGTTACTATGAGGTGGCATCACACATCTAGAGGATGTGTTCTGCTTGGTTCGAGGTGGCATCACACATATAGAGTATGTGTTCTGGTGGATTATGATATGGAGTGACCCTGGTATCTGGACCCTTTCAGTAGGGGGATGCTTGTTGGTACACTATTGGGTATGTGTTCTGGTGGATTATGATATAGAGTGATCCTGGTATCTGGACCCTTTCAGTAGGGGGATGCTTGTTGGTACACTATTGGGATATTGCAGGGCCGTGGGTCACATTTACAGCTGCCATTGAGGGTATAAACAGTGGGTTTACTTACATTGCATGTTGAGTATTTGTGGAATGTTTAAGCATGCAAATCATTTATGTGCTTATATATTGTTATGCTATGAATTGACTGTATAACGTGGCTTACTTATTGAGTGTAAGCTCATAAAAATCTTACAATGTTTTTGTCAGAGCCACGAGATTGAAGATGGATGGTTGGGGTGATGGATCTTCTATTAAATAAATCAAGACCCATTATTTTGTTGTAACCCCAGTATTACTTATGTGTAGGGCTTGATGCCCAAACTTTATTATTGTGGTGTGTAAGGGTTTGTAACCCAAAACTTTTAGTATTCAGTGATGAATTTGGCTTAGTTATATATATAATAGTGTTATGTGTAAAAAATTTTGTGACGCCTTGCGTGCTCGGCACGCGGCGGGTTGTCACCCTAGGCCGATATTGCGTCTGGGGCATGATAAGCATCCCCCTGCGTTTGTTTGATGACAGGTGGAGATGTTTATTCCCTCTATTTTCCTTTATATCTTATATCATGGTGAATTAAATATCTTTTCTTGCCTATCAAAAAGAAAGAAAAAAAGAAAAACATGTAACACCCTAAATCCATCTATAGATCCAATTAACTTATTAAGTAAAGCAAGTAAAAATTAATTAATAGCAGGTGAACTTGAATTAGAAGTACATAAATTTTTTTTTCTATCCGATGTAAGATAATTTTTGAAATATTATAATCTTCTTCCTTATAAACTTTATAATGCGACGTTCTCATCTCACGTTACAAAGCTAGCCAAAATCTTGTCTCAATTCGGATTGTAATATGGATATATATTACAATCTTCTATCCCAAATCAGATCTTTGGTATTACAAGAATGGCTTTACACCATAGCGAAACTTTATCACCATCTCATAGGTAGCCCTGATACTACAATGATGGCTCCATGATTCCTATAGGTAGCTCTGGTACTATACTCAATGATGGCTCCATGATTCCTATAGGTAGCTCAGGTACTATACTCTAATACTAAAGTTGAATCATTGGTATTACAAGATTGAGTGGCTTCATGCCATAGTAGGGCTTTATCATCGTTCCATAGGTAGCCTTAATACTACAAGAATGGCTCCATCCTTCTCATAGGTAACCCTGGTACTATACCTTGATACTAAAGTCGAATTGTTGGTATTATAAGAATGGTTTCATGCTATAGCAAAACTTTACCACCATCTCATAAGTAGTCCAGATACTACAAGGATGCCTTCATGCTTCCCATAAGTAGCCCTGGAGCTACACTCTGATATTATAAGGATGGTTCTATGCCATAGCGGAATTCTACAACCGTTCCATAGGTATTCTTTTCTTTCTATATACCATCAACTTTCGCATCTTGGATCAAATCTAATACTATTTGTAACGCTAACTTTATCACCATCCCATAGATAGCCTTTTCTTTCTGCATAGCACCAACTTTCGTATAATTGGATTAACTTTGATACCATTTGTAATACTCCAAGTTTACCCATTGATTCAATTAATCTTTTAACGGATCAAAATTGTATAGCCCAAAAACTCAAGTGAAAGTTAATTGGTAGTAGATGAACTTGAGTTATAAGCATTCAAACCTTTTCTTTTTCCTTCATTGTGAAATTATTTTCAAGTATTACGACCCCATTTCGTCTACCTCTTGAATTATTCTACATACACCGGTGATAATGTAAACATTTTATTTTATTTTTATTTGGAAGTGATGAGTTACCTGTTTTTCTTTTAAAAATAAATCTGTGTTTAAATAGAATTAATATAGTCGGTGTGTGGCATTTGGGTGCTAGGTATGCATAGCCAATCCTTTTTTTTTTTTCTTTTCCTTTTTCCCTTGTGTTGTTGCCCCTCTTTGTGCTATAATGCTTGCACTTGAAGCTCCAAGAACATTATTGATGTCAGAAGGAAGTTTGGCGAGAGCATGTACGCTCGCTAAGTAGTGTGACTGCTAATAATAATTCAGTCAAGTTCTATTAGTCTATTTTCCATGATTTTTCACTAAATTATTGCTACAATTCTATAAAGCTCATATCACCCAACATGAACCAGTAATGGTATTGCTCCATCTGTCCAATATGGTTCCTCCATAGATCAACAAAGAACCCTGAAAAAAAAAAAGTCAAAATTTGTCACGTTCATGGCAGCACAGCCTATTCAATCGTTTCTTTCTTATCATTGTTTCCATCTGAGGCCAAATTCTTTGCTTTAGCAGCAGTCTTCACTCTTCTGTCTGATGAGAATCTCCAGATGTCAGAAACACGATGACCATCAAGACAGGGATGACTACATGCCAATTGATAGATAGCTTAGGCAAAGAAACTTCAGCAAGATCAGACCTTTCTTTTTTCTATTTTTCCTTTTTTTTTTTTTTTGGTCTCTTTTTCAGGCAGTGTTACTTAGGATGTTACACAATCGGATGTCTTGGTTATATAGATGCTAAAGTGCGATTTAACTTTTTTTTTTTTAAAAAAAAGGAGATTGAATCTGCCACAGTTCCATTCCAATGTTTTAAACAAGTTCTTATCGTTTTCAGAATATCCAGTTTCATTCAAGCATATCAAATTCCTCCTTTCTTCTTCTTCTTCTTTTCTGCTTTCCCACTGCTTCTTCTTGTGAACGGAAGTCCTGTCGAGCCACTGTATCTTCTTCCCTGGTGCCGGCGACGATGGAGACAGCATCAGGCCGATTCCGATGTACCATTGATCCAAAGCAGCATGTCTCTGCTGTAACAAATCAGCTCCTGTTCAAAATTTTTCCTTCCAACTTCGGCCATCAGTTTGCTAATCAGAGCTAGCATCATCTACCGCCGATCTTCACCGTCATTAACCGGACGGGTTCGGTAAGATGATCTTGGAATGCCCTGCCCTGTTTTATGAAATGTTTAGGCCTTAAACATTAGATCGGGTGGTGGTTCATCTGGTAGAGGATGGTGTTGGGTGCTCCCTCCACGTGGGGAGGGAACCAGCCCATGATAACAAACTGCATCACAGTTTGTTACGGAGCTCATGATAACAAACTGCATCACAGTTTGTTACGGAGTTGTTTTCAAAAAGGAAAAACAAACCCGGAGAATAAAGTAGGGGGAGAGAGATCCGTATGTGGAATATACGAGAGAAGAAAAATCCCAGATTGGGGGGAGAGAGCGTGCGCGGCCTGAGAGAGATCCAGAGAAGCCCAGGCTTGGGAAAAATCCTGTGCAACCTCAGGAGGTCGATACGGACGAGTCTGAGAGCAGATTTGGGGGGCACGGAAGAGCAACCACACGTTGGTGAGATCCTTCTTGTACCCACATCAACTATTATTTTAAGTTCGAAGTGTTTCCTAATTTTTGGGCAAAAAGAAATTAGGAGAAAAGTTGTAATCTTTTATTAAGATTAGTGAAGTGCTCTCGGAATTTGCCCCGTGGTTTTTCCCTTTCACATTGGAGGGGTTTTCCACGTAAATTTGGTGTTTTTGTGTGGTGTTTATTTTTATTCCGCATATTCTGTGATTGTGGTAGATCGGTATATTTTTCTGTGATTGTGCACGCATATTTGTTCTGAGGGTGATTGAGGGTGTATTCCCAACAATTGTGGTATCAGAGCAAGGTTGCAAGCCCAGAACAAATTATTTGAGCGTGCCACAGATGGATTCTACCACTAATACTAGCAGGATGATTAGTCTCAATGGCAGTAATTGGTTGATTTGGAAACCAAAGATGATGGATCTCTTGTATTGCAAAGATTTAGCCAAGCCGATTGAGAAGATGGGAGAGAAGCCAGAAAAATATGATGATGAAGATTGGGCTACTATGGATAGAAAAGCAATCAGTGTCATCAGGCAATGGGTGGATGACACAGTATTCCATCATATTTCAAATGAAACCTCAGCCTATGAACTATGGAAGAAGTTAGAAGGGTTGTATGAGAGGAAAACTGCCGGAAATAAAGCATACTTAATCAGAAAGCTTGTAAATCTGAAGTACAAGCCGGGAAAATCAATTGCAGAGCACCTAAATGAGATGAAGAGCATTGTGAACCAGCTGGCCACAATGAAGATGCTTATGGAAGATGAACTTCAGGCACTCCTGTTGTTGAGTTCTCTACCTGATAGTTGGGAGACACTGGTGGTGTCATTGAGTAACTCCGCCCCTGATGGAGTTATCACCATGAGTCAGGCTACTAGCAGCTTGCTCAATGAGGAGGAAAGAAGGAAGGGAACTGGAGAGTCTCAAACACAGACAGATGTACTTGTCACAGAGGGCAGAGGGAGACAGTTTACTAGAAAAAGAAAACAACAGAGGCAGAAGCAAATCCAGACCAAGGAAGGAAATCGAATGCTACCATTGTCATAAGAAAGGACACTACAAAAGTGAATGTAGACTGCTAAAGAAGAAGAACAATGAAGGCGGTAAGGCAGAAGATAAGAAAGATAGAGAGGTAGCAGCAGTTGCCTCAGGAGAAGACATCATTCTATTTACAGAATGTGTTGATCAGTGCTTAGCCACCACATCAAATCAGGTTGATTGGGTGGTGGATACTGGAGCTTCTTATCATGCCACACCCAGGAGAGAGTTCTTCACATCCTACAGGATAGGTGATCTTGGTGTGATCCGAATGGGAAACAATGGTGTTTCCAAAATATGTGGGATAGGAGAAGTAGTGGTCCAGACCCGTGAAGGCAGCAGATTGATACTCAAAGAGGTCAGACATGTTCCAGATCTCAGGATGAATCTCATCTCAGCAGGCAAGCTAGATGAAGAGGGATATGTTAGCCAGTTTGGGGGAGATCAATGGAAGTTAATCAAAGGTGCTATGGTGATTACCAAAGGACAGAGATCATGCACATTATACAAGTTGCAGTCCAGTTTGGTTAGGGGAGAGGTATGCGCAGCAGAGCATGATACTGCAGATTTGTGGCACAAGAGATTAGGCCATATTGGCGGAAAGGGATTGCAAACTCTCGTCAGGGCAGGGGTCTTACCAGAGATACAGGACAGAGTTCTCAGTGATTGTACCCACTGTGTGGTGGGTAAGCAGCACAGGGTGACATTTCAGAGTAGCTCCAAGAAGAAGACTGGCCTTTTGGAGCAAGTGTACTCAGATGTGTGCGGACCCATGAGGGAGAAGACCTTAGGAGGAGCCTCATATTTCGTCACATTTATAGATGATGCTTCCAGAAAGGTGTGGGTTTTTGTTTTAAAGTCCAAGGACCAGGTGGCAGCAGTTTTTGAGTTTTTTCACAGGCTTGTGGAGAGGCAGACAGGAAAGAAGTTGAGATGCATTCGTACAGACAATGGGGGAGAGTACATAGGAGTCTTTCACCAGTACTGCAGAGCACAAGGCATCAGACATGAGCAAACAGTGCCAAAGACTCCACAGGAGAATGGAGTAGCTGAGAGAATGAACAGGACAATAGTGGAGAGAGTCAGGTGCATGCTCTCCCAGTCCAAGTTGCCCAAGAGCTTTTGGGGGGAGGCAGTCCAGACAGCATGTTATTTGATAAATAGATCTCCCTCATCAGCTCTAGATGGAGAGGTGCCAGAGAAGGTGTGGACAGGCAAGAATGTCAGATATGATTATCTAAGGATTTTTGGCTGCAGGGCATTTGTGCATGTGCCTAAGGATGAGAGGACAAAGTTAGATGACAAGACAAGACAATGTATCTTTCTGGGGTTTGGTGATGAGCAGTTTGGCTATAAGCTGTGGGACCCAGTTGATAGGAAGGTAGTCAGGAGCAGAGATGTCATATTCTATGAGGATCAAACCATAGAAGACATCAAGAGGGCAGAGCATCAGTCTGAGTCAGATATGTATGGCCCAGTAGATATAGAGCCTGTCAGTCCTCCAGCAGTTCATGCAGATGAGCCAGAGAAACAGCCAGTACAGGGTGCAGATGAGCAGCAGCCTACACCTATTGAGGATACAGATCAGGAGATTCAGATCCCTGAGGAGGAGCTACCGACAGAGGTGAGGAGATCCACGAGAGCAAGGCAACCATCTAGTCGGTATTCAGTGCATGAATATATCATGTTGACAGATGCAGATGAGCCAGAGTCATATGAGGCGGCCCATGTCAGTGAGCAGCGGGAGCAGTGGCAGAGAGCTATGCAGGAGGAGATGGACTCTCTTCTGCATAATCATACATATGACTTGGTAGCTAGGCCCAAGGGGAGAAAGGTACTCAGAAACAAGTGGGTCTACAAGGTAAAGGCAGAAGAGAAAAGCTCACAGCCTAGATATAAAGCACGACTAGTTGTGAAGGGCTTTGCACAAAAGAAGGGAGTTGATTTCGATGAGATATTTCTCCAGTAGTGAAGATGACCTCAATCAGGACGGTGTTAGGATTGGCAGCTAGCATGAACATGGAGGTAGAGCAGTTGGACGTGAAGACAGCATTCTTGCACGGTGACTTAGAGGAAGAGGTCTATATGGAGCAGCCTGAAGGTTTCAAGGTGAAAGGCAAGGAGCACATGGTGTGCAGACTCAGAAAGAGTCTGTATGGTCTCAAGCAGGCGCCCCGGCAGTGGTACAGAAAGTTTGAGGCTTTCATGGTACAGGTTGGTTATAAAAGAACAACCACAGATCATTGTGTCTTCATTAGAAGGTTCCCTGGAGGTGATTTTATCATCCTTCTCTTATATGTGGATGATATGTTGATTGTTGGGCAGGACTCCAGCAAGATTGTCTGAAGAAGGAGTTAGGGAAAGCTTTTGATATGAAGGATATGGGGCCAGTGAAACAAATATTGGGGATGCATGTATTCAGGGATAGACAAGCATGCAGGTTATGGTTGTCCCAGAAGAAATACATAGAGAAGGTGCTTCAGAGATTCAGCATGAGCAATGCCAAGTCAGTGGCATGTCCACTAGCTGGACACTTCAAGCTGAGTTCAGAGCAGAGCCCAGCCTCAGAGGAAGAAGCAGGAGATGAATAGAGTCCCTTATGCCTCAGCCGTGGGTAGTCTTATGTATGCTATGGTCTGTACCCGACCAGACTTAGCATATGCAGTTGGCTTAGTGAGCAGGTTCCTAGCGAATCCAGGAAAGGAGCATTGGGCAGCAGTCAAATGGATCATGAGGTACTTGAGAGGTACAACTAGCTTGAGTCTTTGTTATGGACAGGGAGAACCTGTGTTACAGACATATACAGATGCAGATATGGCAGGAGATGTTGACTCCAGGAAGTCCACATCCGGTTACTTGGTTACATTTGCAGGAGGTGCAATTTCATGGCAGTCCAAGTTACAGAAGTGTGTTGCATTATCGTCCACAGAGGCCGAGTACATAGCAGTGACAGAAGGATGCAAGGAGATATTGTGGCTGAAGAGATTTCTTCAGGAGCTGGGTGTTAGACATGATACTTATGTGGTCTATTGTGACAATCAGAGCACTATTCACCTGAGCAAGAATCCGACTTTTCACTCCAAGTCGAAGCACATTGATATGCGTTATCACTGGATCAGACAGGTCCTGGAAGAGAAGCAGTTGCTGTTGGAGAAGATCCATACAGATGATAATGGGTCAGATATAATGACAAAGTCATTACCTATCAAGAAGGTTGAAGCTTGTAGAAAGAAAGCAGGCTTGGTGGATTTCCCCACGTAGTCGGGAGGGGGAGATATTGTTGGGTGCTCCCTCCACGTGGGGAGGGAACCGGCCCATGATAACAAACTGCATCACAGTTTGTTACGGAGCCCATGATAACAAACTGCATCACAGTTTGTTACGAAGTTGTTTTCAAAAAGGAAAAACAAACCCGAAGATAAAGTAGGGGGAGAGATCCGTATGTGGGATATACGAGAGAAGAAAAATCCCAGATTGGGGGGGAGAGAGCAGTGCGCGGCCTGAGAGAGATCCAGAGAAGCCCAGGCTTGGGAAAAATCCTGTGCAACCTCAGGAGGTCGATACGGACGAGTCTGAGAGCAGATTTGGGGGGCACGGAAGAGCAACCACACGTTGGTGAGATCCTTCTTGTACCCACATCAACTATTATTTTAAGTTCGAAGTGTTTCCTAATTTTTGGGCAAAAAGAAATTAGGAGAAAAGTTGTAATCTTTTATTAAGATTAGTGAAGTGCTCTCGGAATTTGCCCCGTGGTTTTTTCCTTTCACATTGGAGGGGTTTTTCACGTAAATTTGGTGTTTTTGTGTGGTGTTTATTTTTATTCCGCATATTCTGTGATTATGGTAGATCGGTATATTTTTCTGTAATTGTGCACGCATATTTGTTCTGAGGGTGATTGAGGGTGTATTCCCAATAGATGGATGGCATACTGATGGGTTTGGATTCTGGAGAAGATTCCTCCGTCCATGGATCTGGATGATCGGAGGAAGGAAGCAGCCGATCTTGGAAGGGTAACGTCCCTTTATCCCCATGTTTAAGAAAAATCGTTCCCTCTCCACGAGCGTGTGAATATAATTGCCACAAAATTCTTTTTCTTTCTTTCCCTCCCTTTTATCCAAATAAAAAAACAATCCTTCCTTTTCCTTTCATCTTTTCCAAAAAAAAAAAAAAAAAAACAATCCTTCTTTCCTTCCTTCCCTTCTTTTTCCTTTTCATTCATTTCCTTCTTTTTACTCTCCCTTTCGTTTCTCTTTAAACATTCAAAGAAGTTCGGCCATGGAGATGGGCTCATCCAGGAAGAAGACGAACGAGTTTTCTTAAATCATTTGATGGTTGGATCAAGCCCATTTGGAACTGTGTGGCTCAATTAACTTAGTTCAGTTTTAATTTAATGGAATCAAAAGATCATTTCATGCTCTTGATTGGGTTGGATCAAATAAATCTAAAGGTTCATGGAACTTGTAACAGAATTAAGTTTTGTTGAATCAACCAAGGGTTGGATTTATGGTGATAAATCAAACCCAACCTGAGTTCTAATTGCTAACTGGGCTCGATTTGATTCCTTGAATCAACTTGATTCCTAAGAATCAATAAATCTGAACCAGAATTTGGGTGGGTTTAAATATTCTGAATCAAATTGAAGGTTTGGGTTGAATTCATTGTGCTATACTCAACCCATCTGTCTTTGATCAACCCAAACCCATAGATTAACCTATTGGATCTTGACCCATTTAGGTTGAACCTAGTAGCATTGGAAATGGGCTTGTCCTTTGGATCAGTTGGAGTGTATTACCGGAACCCAATTTTAGCCTAGGTAGCGGCCCAACTTCAGAATTTTTAAACCATTTGATTAACTTGAATGCTGTTTTGATTTAATTAAAATGGAGTTATGCTGAAATAAAGTGGATTTAGGTGGATTTGTGATGGGTTAACCGAATTAAACTCTAATTAAGGCTACGGGTAACCTAACTATTTTTCTAATGACATAAATAAATTCCTAATGACTAAGTAAGCTAGGGTAAGCTTAATGTAATTTGATTTGCTGATTAGAAAGATTGATTAGAGAGTGGTTTCTACATTTGAATAACGATTGAAGTATAATTTAAGATGATTAAGTGTAGGTTAACAATAAATGGAATAAAGGGGTAATTTGGTAATTAGTTAATTAGTATTTCTTGCAGTAAGTTAATTAAATAAATGGCCAAATGATCTAATTAAGCCATAAATAACCTAGTTAATTCTAGGTAGGAAGGATAAAAGAGGTAATTTTCAATATATCGGCTAGAAGGTCATAATAGTAATTTTGAATTGTAAACTTTCATGAATGAATTAATTATATATGTTTAATTATAGATGATCCATGTCTGATTTGATTTGATTAAGAAGATTAATTTGAATTAGCATTTGGAGGTAGCAGTGCTATACCTACTATTATACCATATGTTTTATATCTTGCATGTTTGCATGCCTCGTGGATTTATTGTTGGATTTTTCAGCATATTTTAGTTATGCACGATGGCTTATATATGGAGCTGATATATATGTTATGGTATATTATTTTTGGTTATGATATGGTTTTGACTTTAATTAGAAATATATGCGTATGATATATTAAGAAATAATTTTTTAATTTTGGCATGGTTATGACTTTATTTGGATATAAATTATGATGATGTGGGCATGTGGACTAGTCACTGAGATGTGGTAGCGATGTCATCAGGGAAGGGTAGGTTGCCACAAGAGGTCGATGAGGAACCGGCCATGGTTTGTAAATATAACATAGCTAAATTTTTAACACCTTAAATTGATGTTGACTCTTAATACATGGTATTAGTTCAAGTAGTATTAGTGTGATTCCTTGCGAGGCTACACCGATGATACCAGGGAAGGGCTAAGAGCGGTGAGAGGCCAGTAAAAAACTAGTTATGACCTATGGATATGATATAACTAAGTTTAAGATGCTAAGCACTAATATAAAAACCAGTCTTTGTGTACGTATATCACTAGGTTAGGTTATTAGACATGGACTACTGATATATATTTTATTAGTATGTACCTTCAGTATGCTAATATGTATAATGCTGATGAGAGTCACTTAGTCAAATGCTAGAGAAGGTTGAGATTGTAACTTTGATGTTTACTATTGATACATAGTATTAGTTCTAATAGTATTGGTGTAATTCCTTACTGACCTAAACTGGTGGCACCAGAAAAGGGTTGAGGCCATGAGAGGATAGTACAGAACCAGTCATGATCTATGAATATGATACGCTCGAGTTTAATACGTTAGGCACTAGTACAAGAACTAGCATGTGCATACTCATATCATCAGGTCATGTTGTTACACATGGACTACTAGCATAAGGTTTGTCTATGTGTATCTTCAATATGTGGATGATTGCGATGTGGACATGGTTATGTTAATATTTAGTGATTTTGGTTTTTGGTGTGATTTATATTGGTATGTTGTTATGATTGGTTTTATGATTTGTATTATGGTTTTGCATCTACTTTGGTAGATATGTTATGTTACCTTCAATAAAAATTTATTTATTGATGGTTTATGTTGTTATGTTATTACTTTGGTATATGTTGTTATGTTACCTTCAATAAAAACTTTGTTCTAGTTTTCTTGGCATATTCATGATGGTTTATGTAAAATTTCTAGTGGGTTCGTACCTCATTACCCCTCTATACTATGTTTTAGAGAAAAATGATGGTGATGATGCTTTACCTGCGGGATCCAGACTTGGGCATGGGGCACTAAGAGTGAGATTAGTGTTTAGTTTCTTGTATCTTTGATATTAATGTCGAGACCTTGATATATATATATATAAGAGATGATATTTAGACTCTTATGCACTAGTATGATGACTTTATAACAACATTTTGAGATTTAGGAGATTTTATTTTTTCTAACATTATCTTGGTTATCATTATACTATTCATGTTGAGGTTTAAAAGGCTTTGCGTGTTTTAGAGTTTGCTTTTAAGAGTATACGGCTATGTTGTAATTGTTCCTAGATCAGATTCCGGATTAGGGGTTGCAACAGTTGGCTTGGACTTACGCATGACAAAAACACACACTGGGTTATGGAGTCACGAGATGGAGGTGTTGTATAGGGTTCCATTGAAGATTGCAAGTGGCTCTGGAGAGCAGGAATAATACGGAAAGGGGCTTGTGGAACTCCTATATAGCACTCAGCAAGATCATATTAACACAACTAATGAAATTACTTTATATGACAAAGTAAATTCATCAGGAAACATGATTCTGGTTTTAATGAAGGACAAGTCATAAACGAGGTATGCATGCACTAGGATAACAAACATATTTTGGCTACAAGTTTTCCCAAGTTGGTTGTGGGTAAATCTGTCTTCCCTTCTGTTAATGAGTTGTTGGGAAAAGGCTTAGATGAGTTGAGTAGAGTTGAGTTGAGTTGATTCTGTTAATGAGAAGCTCAGGTAGCATGCGTTTTTAATTTAAAGATGAACCTATGTGACAAGTAACTAAAATTGCTTTTGTTCAGATGCAAGTTATGCTGGTCAACTTATATGACTAGTTCTTTAAGGAACACAAATTCTAGGTGAGAGTTCAGAAGGTCACTTTTAGCATTCTAACAGGGAATGCAACAGTATGTGTACAAAAACATTGAAATGCCTTGTATTATCTTTATCTTCGCCTATGCTAGTTGGAACCAGTTCATGTGACAGAAAGGCTCCATTAAAATAAAATGTAATGTTTAGTGGCCAATAGTCAACTTGATAGTTTTTTGTAGTTGTTCATGACTAATTTACTGTTTAATGGTCCATAGTCAACTTGAATTGTTTTTAAAGTTGAACTATTTACCTAAGTTCAAGTATCAGAAAACCTTTATGAGAATAAATTATCCGCTAAAAGTGGCATAGTTGCTTACCAATAATTTATCATCTTCATGGTTTTTATTTGCTTATCTAAAATCGGACCCTTTCTTGTATTCAGTCTCAAGTGAAATTTTAGTAGCTCTCAAACTGAAGAAAATTACTGCAACTGTCTGCAATTGAGAATGCAATCAGATGTTATATGATTTGCCTTTGTGCACAATTGCTACATGAGGACATTTACCAACGGTGATAAAAAAAATATTATGTCAACGGGCACCATGTTATTGTCAATACTATCAACTAATGTTATATTATGAAAAAAAAAATTGTGATACTTTCTCTTGAACATAGGTAGCAAAATCTATCAATAACAAGTGTAAATTAATTCAATAATAGTGTCAATTCTTTGTTCTTAGCACATGATGAATTGAAATTCACCAGCTCATGGCACCCACTTGTAATATTGGTTATTGCTTTTAAGCGCACAGATCTTAAGAATCTTCACGTTTCTTCATTCTTCACAAACTCTCTCCCTGTTATTTATCACATATTTTTCTTAAACATTTAAACCCATATCAATTAGTGCAGCAAGCTATATTTAGAAACATAATCATGGATTCGGGTTTCAAGACTGATTCAGGTGACTTGAGGGGACATGGAAACTTGATGAAGATAAAAAAGAACAGAGAAATCAGGGAGATGGAACAAGCAATTGTCCAGCTATGCAAGCCGAATGATATAATTTGGCAATTTTGTTTACTGCCCATGAAGTATTTACAAGTATCTGTTAATTATTCAGTTGCAGCAACTACGAAATGAAAGTAGAGTTGGAGGAGAAAAATGTAATCTTCTGATGATTATCCATAGCTCATTTCATATTCATGAACATGACTCAATAGATCTATCTATATCTTTGGAGGAAAAAGTAATGAGTCCCATATATCGTTATCAAGAAAATGGCATAGCCCATCGCCCTCCTCTATCTCACCATTGTAGATCCCTTCCATGCCATTGGCGTTGGTGGCAGAAGTAACATTGCCAGTATCATGGAAGCTATTGTTACTTGTATAAGAACCATCCTTGGCAGCTTGAGGGAAAAGTAAGTTTTGCATAATTCCCTCAGTGCCATCAGGTCCATGCACATCTTTCTTCGAGGGAAGAGTAGCTACTCCATGTTCAATGAAATCTGGAAGGAAATCACGATTAAATGTAACGCTTGACCTGAAACCATATGGGAAATTATTCTTAGCGTGTTCAGGAACTTGATCAGCCAACAGGGCTTTAGTGCATCTTACAGCCCTGGTCCTGGTTACATTAACTTCTGAGCTCTCTTTCTTCCCTGGGTTTGATTTTTGGAACGTTATTTTCTTAGATCTCGGCAAAAATTGTTGCTCAGAACTGTTTCCTGAGACTTTTTTTCTGAGACAAGTATTCCAATAGTTCTTTATTTCATTGTCTGTTCGCCCTGGTAATCTTCCTGCTATCAGAGACCATCTACACAACACAAAAGGTTAAGTGGAGTGGACAAAGCTTACATTTACGCTACATAACAGGATGAGACAAATCAAAGTTCTGAAATGAAATAATCCGATAAGATCTTGCATTTGGTCAAACTTTTTTCTCAATATCATTCCTTTTCTTGGTTATTTTTCTAGTTCAAAATTATATCACTGTATGATGGAGTAATCTGAGGTTGTTAACCACTGCTGCTGGGGCCAACACACTCTATAATCTATTGGTGATGCCAAAATTGATGGTCTGCTCCATTGCCATTGTGTCATTGCTAGATTTCTCGAGTCAGTTGTAGCTGCTGGGTTTATGATGGAGTTGGCTGTGTATTTTGTTTTCATTGTTATCTTTTCATTGAAGATGGTGGGACAGGTGAGTGGGATACAGAGAAGGGTATTGTGATGCCGCTGTGGTGCTGCAGGAGAGGAAGGGTCTAGAGCAGGAGAAAGTGCTAAAAATAAACCGTGAATGGGGTCAGGAGACATAAACTGGGTTTTTGGTAGGGATGACAATTTTTTTTATTTGGCTGTTTACCAACTGATACCGTTTCTAACGGATCATAGAATCTTCGGTATAAATGGCTTAACGGGTACATGAATTATCCATTAATGACTAAACGGATAAACGACCACGGACGGTATCCTCCGCCCCATCCCCGTTTATCCGTTCCTGTCCCCGTTGGCTTTAATATAATATATTTAAATTTTAACAAATCCTTCTTGTTGTTTGTAGTACTAGTATTTGTCATATTACTAACAAATCCTTTTTTTTTTTTTTACTTTTGTAGGAATCATGCATTTCTTTAGCAAGTATCATGGAGTGAAATTTTTATTATTTAGAGTGTGTGTTTATTGTTGTAGTTGAATATTTTTAATGTTGTTGCTTGTTGTTTAGTAAAGATAATTTATTGTTGTATTTTTAATTTTTAGAAGACTTGTTTCTACTTATATTGTGTATTTGTATTTTGTGTTTTTCTTGGGATTAATGTAATATTTAGACGCACTTTTATTAGTATTTTTTTAAGCTTTCAGTAAATTATAAGTTTAATGAAATGATTTTTTTTTATATAAACGGTCAAACGGGTACCTAGTGGGTATCCATTTATCCAGCTGAGTATCTCCGTTTCCATCCCGTTAAGTATAGCGGCTTAACGGGATCGGGAACGGAAAGGTTTTCTCACGGGGACGGACCGGTAGAGGCTATTCCTAGGCGTTGCCATCCCTAGTTTTTGGTTGAGCTATGGTTTCCTACTGTTGAACTGTTGACCTGCTGCCCGAGCATCCGAATAGTGTAGTCCATGTCAATGGTTCCCAACATTGATAAATTGGCAAGCTGGATCCCATAGATCAAGGTTATTGGTTTCGTATTTCTTTTGGATAACATGAGTTATCATTCATATATCAAGGTGACGACGACAGCCATCCTAGGCTACTAAATTTCTAAGGAAGGCATGAAAGTTCAAAGAATAAAAAAGTGGAAAAAGAAGAGAAGAGCATTGGGACATTGATACTTACCTATTGCCAAGTAGCTTATGAAGCCTAATGATCAAGTCCTCTTCTTCCTCGGTGATATTCCCCCTCTTGATATCTGGTCTCAGATAGTTCAACCATCGCAGCCTGCAGCTCTTACCACACCTATTCAATCCTGAAAGACCAAAGTCATGATAAGGTAAGCAAAATTGTCTTCCCCCCCACAATTCTCTCTCTCTCTCTCTCTCTCTCTCTCTCTCTCTTTTCTCTGATCAAGGAAGTATAGGAATATCGTATATTCTTGCCAAACTGAAATACCTTCATCAATTAATTTAGCAATTTAATGAAATTTTGATTGAATCATCTGTTGGTGACATTTAATGAAAGAAGTCTATTTTAGAGGAACTGTCAATTTCTGTCCAGTGATAAACCGTGGATCACCAGTAGAGTGATTGTTGATTCATGGATGGACTCCTCAGTTGCTTTATTAAAGACAATTGATCATTTAAGTAATGCATTTATATCCTCTGTAAGGTACTATTTTATCCTTGTTAACCAATCAGTTAACTTGTATTCGTCTTTATTTCCATGCTATGTGATACAAGGAGATAAATGCGCAATGCTCTGAGTAAGAGAAGTTTTCTTACTAAACTGAATTCCCCTGTTTCCCATCCTTGGTGCAATGCAGGTTACAAACTGTAGCCTTACTTCTAGTTTCGCTTAGACTTACCATATATAAGAAAACAACGGTCAACTTAAACTTAGTTTTACATATGAAACTTTTGTTTCTTTGCTCATTACCAAGCGACAATTATATGCATGCATAACTGAGACTTCTTTAGAGGATATGCATGATTTGCTAGTGAGTTATGGACTAAACGTAAAAGGAGAGAAAATTTGTAAGTTTGAAATCTTATTCAAAACGGTTTCTTCTGTTCTGCATCTTAGTGGATTCTTTAAATTCTGAACACATGAATTCACTCATGCTTACCTATTCTTATTAAGAAATATCTTCAGCTTCAAAAAGGAGAAAAAAAAAAAAAATCATGAGGTTCTCATGATTATGCTTTAGATCAGTGCCACCTCAAGATATTGGGATGCTAACTATTTGCATGCTTTTCTAGTTCACTACTGATGCTTGTTCTTCATTTATTCTGATTAATGTTTAAAGTAACTACTGTATGAAAGCAATATTGAGCACCATTAAGGTAAAAACACAATCACACCCAACTCTCTTACCTGCATTAGCTGGTAGACTTTGCCATCTCCCTTGGCCATGGGCCATGATATAGTCTGATAGTAGCTTGTCTTCATGACTCGTCCAAGCTCCTCTGTTGAGCCCTTCATTAGGACAGCATGCCTTCCTCCCCATCTTCTTCCCTGTATCTTCCTTCCTTCACTGTCCCTGCCCAATGCAACTTAAATAGCCAAGCTTCATAATCATGAGTTACTCCAACATTTAATGCTTAACTCCATGACAGCTCCTCAAGTTATCACCTTGTCTTCGGTGGGATGGCGCCTCATGTCACTTTTCAAGACTTTTAGTATAGTTAGAGCATCATGGCATATGCTTGACGGCACGAATGATCATTTTGCCTGTCATTCCTGTATGCATCTAGAGTTAGTCTTCCCTAAATAGGATTATCTTCGGTGGTCCAAATCTTTCTATTTAAATTTCCATATGTGGGAGCTCAACTACCCTAGCAAAAACCCTTGAAAGAGCCAAATAATTTAAGAGCGGGAGGGCCAGCTTCTAATTTTCATCTGTTTATAGCATGTAGTTTGGGAAGTTGATGTGGTAGGAGCTGCCAAGCCAGGATACCTTCTTTCGTGTGCCGATAACTTGCTTCTTGTGTGCTATTACTTCGCTGGTGATTCCTTTCTTCTTGTATGGTCTAATAAGATAATCTCTCTAAGGAGGAAAAAATTGATGGTGGTGGTGATGATAGTGATGAAGGAGGTTGTAATGTTGGTAAATAGATGTGAGGAGTAAAATATCTTGCCACCTTATTGAATACATATATTCCGCACCATTTAAGAGAAATGTTACTTAAATGCAGAAGGTTCTTCATAAGTTTTTTGTTGCTCTCACTACTGTTATCACAATGCATTACACATCACTCACTCTCAACTAAAATTCACAAAAGGTTTGATGTTCTCTACGCTAAACTTAGATGCCATTGATTAACGTATTACAATTTGATTATTTTTCCTTTCTCGACGGTGTGTGAAGCAGGCTGCAGGCACTGCAGTGTTTTATGAAGCAAAGTTTGGTGGAGGTGAATACCAAGCTGAAGTGGGATAATACATGATGCCATTGCATATGAAAAGCAGGAAGAAGAAGAAGAAGAAGAAGAAGAAAAAAAAAAAAAAGAAAAGAAAGGGAAGGTAAAAAGAGGGAAAAGAAGAAATTGATTTCGTCTTGTTCTCTGTGTGTCATTCAGGTCGGCATTCGCTGTTTCAATCTGGACTGACTCATCCACAGATCTCACATGGGTCAGTAGTGCGGACCCCCGAGTTAAACCAAAACCTCTTCTGTAGAGTGTGTGATTTTTCTGGAGGGAAGGACATCTCAACATCACCGTTCTGTTCTATTGCTTCTTCATCGGCCCCGCCAGACGTCAGGGCCACAGTAGCAAGGGTAGAATCCAGTCATTCAATAAAGATGCCTGCTATTGGTTGCGCGAGGGATGGTTGGTGGTGCGTGAAATAAATGAGCTAATAATGCAAGCAAGATCTCAACTATTCTGGCATGTTGGAATAGCAGAGGCTGCTCTGCTCAGAATGCTGCACGTACTTGTGAGGAAAACGTGTGGAGAAGGTTAACAACTCCATCGTCTAATCCTTTCATTTCATTGCGTGTTTTGCTTGCTTGTACGGCAAGCAATTGCTGGTGGTAATCCTCGCATTTCTAATAAATTTCTGAGGAGTCAAACTAATTTTATGATCAAAACTCTTAAAAAATAAAAAAGTATTGAGGTACTGTTGCAGACATCGAACTGGTCAACATGCACCACAGGTGCTTCTACGTGTATATGTATGTTTCTGTTCCTTGTATACTATATGATTTTTTCATGTTACTCAGGTGCTGAAAAATCAAAGTTCATATTGGAGCTCTACATCCAGGCTTCCTTCACCCAGAACCAGAAGGACGGGCTGCGAGCGAGCTCGGGATAGCAGATCCAACCGTGGCTGATGAGAGGATATACACACAAACGGCAGATTTCCAAGTCTAAGCAGTTCCAAAGATGGCACGTTTCTGAGTTGATGGATGATGGTAGCTTTAACTCATTAATTTATTAAGTGTTCAGCAATAGTAGTTAATCATTTGTTGGTTAAAGGAATACAAAAAAAAAAGAGAGGGAAGAATACTAATATATGTTAACTCCTCTAGGCAATTGTAGCACTGCATTTGTTCAACATTAATTAATAAACGAGCCAGTTATTCAGCATGATGAGTTTCCAAACGCTTTCAAAGGGTACATATGAAAGGCAAACAAGCAAAACCTCCCATCTATTTAGTGAACGCTAGTAGATATAGGTGGTCAAACTTTTTGAGACAACCATCTGGAAGAGGATAACAAGATGAGACCCCTAAGCAAGGCCCAGGGGACGTCTCTCTGTAGCCCACAACTTTCCTTGGATGGTAGCATCTGGCAGGCTAATTGAGGGAAGATCAGTATGGATGTGCCTTACTGGCCTTCATTTGCCGTAGCTGCCTTGTCTTAAAGGTGTGCCGACTAGGGGTGAGCATGGGCCGGACTGGGTTCAGAGTTAAATAAATATATATATAAAAGAGGCAGCTTGAGGCATTTTAAAGCCAATAGAAAACCATAATATATCTGGATGTTTCTTGCTGGTGATCAGTATTGAGATTGCTTCAGACCACATACCTCAATATGTATGAGACTGGTACTTTTTTTTTTTTTTTACCCCCAATTGGATAACAAAAAATACAGACATGCTTCATCAGACAAAAAATTCAAAAATTCCTTCAAAAACCATTTTTTGTACTATATATATATTATCTTGGCCTCTAAATGGGTTGGTGTCATTTCTGGTTTAGGACAGGAAGCATGCAGAATTAAACTAACATAGACAACCATCTATCCTCATGGAAGCATTAATATTAGCAGATGAGAAATTGCTTGCCAGCATTTTTTTTTTTAAAAAAATATATATAGCTCCCATCGAACGTCTTCTAGCAGTCTTCTGTCCCAGAACTCCTTTCATCCCAACTCAAAGCGCACACAGCAGCATTGCAGTTTTAAGTGCATTAAATGCTACCAACATAATTAAAGAAGAAAAAGTCACAGAAATAGAACAAACCAGACCGAGGTGCTGCGCCATTCCTTCTGGTCTCAGACGAACTGATGGTGTGATTTAAAGGCGGGGCTACCATATCAGAGGCCAAGGCAACCAGCATCATCCACAAAAATCAAAATCCAAGAACAAAAAGAGAGAGAGAGAGAGAAGAAAAAGATGGATCATATTCTGACTAGGATTCTGCATGTGCGTTCAATGAGTTGTCACCTGGAAAAAAGAATGCTGAATGCTCTGCGTTAGGGATCCCAGCAACAAAGCAACTGCACACGTCAGAGAGAACAATTACAACAATAGCATGCAAAATACTTTAGGAGAATGAGATCTCATGGAGGCAACGCCCAATAGATGATGATGATTGCACTCCAATTGGCCACCCGGATAGAACTCCAATTCGCCACCCAGATTGAGCTCCCTATGGGGCCATGTGTAGGAGCCTATCGCTCGTAACGGTCTGTACGATCTTCTTACGATCCTAAATCACAACAAAAATATTTTCTCCACCATGGATGTATATGCCCTCTGACATTCTGTTATACCACGAACTCCCATAAATTAGTAAGAGGAACCTTCGAACAGGTAAGGGCACCTACATGCTCACATAGAGAGATTTCTCTCGAATACTCAAGCTTTCCTTTAAGCTTAGGATTATTGCCTAGACTCTAACATGAGTGCAGAGGATTCCTGCCGAAATCTCCGGCTTAGGGATTTTTCACAAGTTTTTGATCGTGAGAAGTCCATTGAAGGATCCTTGGTTTGTCTGAAAAGACCATTGAAGGCTCGCCGATGGTTGAGGAGGTGTCTTGGCGATAATAGATTGGTGCGCTAGGTAGAGGGGATGAAAGAATACAAATCAGCGGTACTAGCTTGCACTATCCCCTTTGAATCAAAGATGGTGGTAACGATGCGCACTCAAGAGGCCTCCACCAGCCGAATGGGAGAACCCTTGCAGCAACTGGAGTAGCAGGAGACCAACCTCCCTACTCTGTCATCGCCACCGCCTCACATCGCTCAGTCGGATCAGCTCGCCACCCTCACCCAACAAGTTCAAGCGTTGGTGGCAATAGTCCAGGAGCTGCAGAAGCAGCATTTCGTAGCCACACAGCAGTAGCAAGGGACTTCTTCTGCCACTGTGATTGCTGCTTGCGCCAGCCATCGATTCACTCATAAAAGATCTCTTCGTCAGAAGACTCACTGCCACCATGTCTCACCAGTACGCCATTTAAGCGGCCGTAAAGCTCACCAGCAAGAGAACCACCACTACGAGGCCCTCAAACGGCTCAATCTTCCACTCGCCATCTAAATAGCCCTCCCTCTTATGGACGACGACATGGGAAGGAGCCCGAGCAAGGGCATCAGCATCTCCCCCCTCCTTCTTCATCTTTTGAGTCATCAGGAGAGGGTTCCACTAGTGGAACGATCAACCACAAGGCAAAGCAACACCTTGACAATTACAACCGTCGGTTGGAAGAGCTCGGTCATAGATTCGCTGACCTGCCGAAAAGGGACTATAACTCTTGCCCCCCTTCACTCATCGTATCACGAAGGAACCAGTCCCTCATCGGTTTCGTCTCCCTTAGCTGGATTTGTATGACGGCATTACGGATCCACTCAACTACCTGAAGAGCTACAAGGCCCTTATGCAGGTCCAGGGGCTACTGATGCCCTTCTCTGTATCGCCTTCCCTGTTACTCTCCGAAAGGCCATCACATACCTGGTATCCCACCTCGAGCCGCGTAGCATCGATTCCTTCAAGCAGCTGAAGAGGTATTTCTTGATCCACTTTGATGTCTGTCGAAAGATTTCTCGAGTGGCGGATAGTCTTTTCTTTGTCCGGCAGAAAGACGAAGAATCCCTCAAGGACTTCGTGGCCCACTTCAAGATGGCCGCCCTTGAGGTCTATCACCTCGATGAATTTGTGGCCACCCTAGCTCTGAAGTGTGGCATCCATTCCTCTCGCTTTACCTACTCTCTCAACAAGAAACCTCTCAAGTCCTATGCGGAGCTTTTAGGCCGTGCGTAGAAGTACATACGTGCCGACGAGGTTGACCATACGAGAAAGGAGATGGATGGAAGGCCTAAGAAGAAGCAAGCCCGTGAAGAGCTAGGTGGATCGTGCCCTTAAAAAGCCAGAGCCTCTATGCTAGTCAGACACCCGGTAGAGAAACTTTGCCACTAGGAGGACAAATGCACCCCTCTTCTCACCCCCAGAGCACACATCTTGATGGAGATCGAGGAAAGCAGTACCTTAAGCACCCTCCCCCTTTAAAGCCATCAACTACCCGGGATAGAAGTCTATACTATCGATTCCACCAGAACTATGGCCACGACACTGAGGAGTGCCGCCATTTGAAATATGCCATTGAAAAATTGATTCAGTGTAGCTACTTAGGAAAGTATGTCCAGGAAGGACCCCCAACTGCTCTACATTTGGTAGGCTCTCTGTCTTCCTAGACCAACATCGATAACGCGCTGACCGATAGGACAGTAGGCATGATTTCCTAGGGGACAAGTCGCTAGCATACAAGGCGCTTCGCCAAAGGTATTATTGGCTCACCATACAAGAGGATGCAGCCGAATTGATTTGAAAGTGCAACAGCTGCCAGTGAGATGCACACATCCAGCAGCAACCCACTTCCCACCTATGCTATCTTTTGTCCCCATAGCCTTTCGCTCAGTGGGGTATGGGTATCCTTGGTCCATTTTCCTCAGCATCGGGCCAACGAAGGTTCTTATTAGTCACCATCGACTATTTTACCAAATGGATTGAAGTTGAGTCACTGGCATGCATCACCGAGAGTAATGTGAAGTCCTTCTTCTGAAAGTCCATCATTTATCATTTCGGACTATCCCCCACTGTCATTACTGACAATAGTCGGCAATTTGACAACATGATATTCAAAGAATTCTGTGCCAAGTTAAGTATTCGCCATCGGTTTACCTCTATCGATCATCCGTAAACCAATAGAGAAGTTGAGGTGACAATAGAACCATCCTCTAGGGCCTTTGGACCCAGCTAGATGAGTTCAAAGGTAGATAGGTAAAGGAGCTCCCGACCATGCTATGGGCTTACCTTACAACTTCAAGGACGTCCATTGGAGAGACACAATTCAACCTTGTCTTTGGGTCAGAAGTAGTCATTCCAATCGAGATTGGCCTTCCAAGCTTGCGGGTAGAATCATATAACGAAGAAAACAACCCCATACAACTAAGGTCCAATCTCGATCTCATCGATGAAGCACATGGTTGAGCACGGATCAAAATGGCATAGTTTTGCTAGTGAGCTGCAAGATACTACAACGTTCGTGTGCATGTCAAGACCTTCCACCCTGAGGATCTCGTCCTAAGATGTGCTGAAGTCTTCAAACTAGCAAAAAGAGGCATGCTCTCCCCAAATTGAGAAGGATCTTATCGGATCGCTAAGACATTTCACAAGGGAGCCCATCAGATCGAAGAGCTCGATAGAAAGCCAATCCCCTGCACATGGAATGTAGAAAATCTCCGCATGTATTACGAATAACATGTAAGAACCCATTTAAGGGGAGTAAAAAAAGTGTTTTCGACATACTATTCCATCATTCGGCCTTCCTATGGATTGAAGATTGCCTTTCGACTATGTGTCAGAGTGTTGACCCAATTATTAATTTTGATGATTAATAAAAGATTTGAGTATATTCATTTTATTACTAATAGATTTAACAAGTGTTTCAGGGCTTAAAAATCTTTGATCAATCAAAAGACATAAAGAAACGTGTTTTGAATCAATTGCCAAAAGAAAGTTTCAAAATTCAGAGCCTGGAGTCGACAGCTAGGAGATCTGGAGCCGACCCCATGGCCAATCAAATGTCTTTCTGATTTTTGGCACGGTCTGGAGCCGACACCCAGAGTTTCGGAGCCGACACCCAAAGTTTCGGAGTCGACACTTACAGTGTCTGGAGCCGACTCCGATGCGGGAACAGAACGCATATTTTTTGACTACTCTGGAGCCGACACTTACAGTCTTTCGGAGCCGACTCCTGAATGTGGCGAGTCGACACTCAACTTTTTCGGAGCCGACTCCTCAATGAACTCTTTACTTTCTATTTTTGGATAATCGACTTGGAGCCAACACCTGAAAAGTTGGAGCCGACTCCAACCTGTTAGGAATGGATTTTTAAAATGCCAGATCAGCTCAAACGGTAATATTTTTGTTTCACCTAACTTCTAACGGATATATTTTGTATGGACAAACTTTTCAGGTACATTCCAACGGCTAGTTTCTCACCAAAAACATGGATTAAGAGAAATCTATAAAAGGGAGAGAACGCTCGTTTGAAAAAAAAAGGAAAAAAAATAGAGTGAAAACAAATCAAAAATCCGAGAAGTCTTGAGCTTGAAATCAAAGAGAAAAGAGTCCAAGTTCAAATCCATCTACTCCAGAAAGCTTAAAGAGAAATCCAAGGCATTCAAAATCAAAAATCAAAGGATTTCCCAAAAAGAAGAAAAAGAAGCCAAAAGCCCTGTTCTGTGATTTTCCAACTTCTCATCTACAACATTTGCAAAGAATCCAAGCTGAGGCCTGATTCAACATCTCCAAAGAGAAGAGGAAAAGAAGAAAAGAAGAAAAGCTCAAATCCAATCTGCTTCAAACAGGCTTTTCTAACCTTGTTCATTTACATTGAATATTTGCTCATTTAAGGAGCAGTTTGTTATTGTAAACACTTTTCTTACTTGTTTTTGCTAATTCAATCAAGGGGATTGAATTAGTGGAGGTAGTATACCTCGGGGCAAGCTATATTGGCTTGTGTTTGGGTTTTGTGCTGGTGAGCCCGGAAAACCAGCTGGGTTCGTTGTGATCCCGGGGAAAACAACAAGTTCTGAGTTGTGAGCTTGTAAAACAACTCGATTGTAATCAAGAGGATTATAGTGTGGACCCAAGTGGATCTTGGGAGTGAACGTAGGTGTTGGATACACCGAACCACTATAAAATCTTTGTGTTTGCCGTGCTTTGATTGTCTCTCTCTCTATCTCTTTGCTTGTGATTAATATTCGCTTTGCACTTAATTTTATTTATCTCAAAGCCAATCATTTTCAAAGGTTAAATTTTTTAAGAACCCAATTCACCCCCCCTCTTGGGTTGCCATCTGGGCCAACAATTGGTATCAGAGCAAGTGCTCATTTGAATTTGGTCTAACGATCAAGAGCTAAAGATCCAAATGGCAGCTCAAGCTAGTTCATCTTATTTAGAAGGTCAATCCACTAATCGACCTCCTTTGTTTAATGGAACTAATTATGGTTATTGAAAAGCTAGGATAAAAATTTTTATTCAAGCACTTGACTATGACTTATGGGGTATCATAGTTAATGGTCCACACACACCCACAATTAGAGTAGATAACATAGTGATTCCTAAGCCGAAAATGGAATGGGATGAACATGATAAAAAATTGGCACAACTTAATGCCAAGGCTATGAATGTTTTATATTGTTCATTAGATGCAAATGAATTTAATCGAATTTCTACATGTATTTCCGCGAAAGAAATTTGGGGATAGATTAGAGGTTACCAATGAGGGTACAAATCAAGTTGAAGAATCAAAGATTAATATTTTAGTGCATAAATATGAATTGTTCAGCATGGAACAAACTGAAACCATCACATGCATGTACACAAGATTCACTGATATTGTAAATAGTTTGAAAAGTCTTGGTAAGACTTTCACTAACTCTGATTTGGTTCGTAAAATTCTTAGGTCACTTCCAAGATCGTGGGAAGTGAAGATGACTGCTATCCAAGAAGCCAATGACCTAAATGTTTTACCTTTGGAAGAGCTACTTGGATCCTTGATGACTCACGAGCTAACCATGAAACAACATCAAGAGGAGGAAGTCAAGAAGAAGAAGACAATTGCTCTTAGAATTCCATCGTTGGTTAATTCAAAGAGGTACATTAATTTCACATGAATTCTAACACTTAGAATTCCAATGAAAATGGTTTGGAGAAGATTAAATTAATATATTAAATTTTACATAAGAATTTAATCAAGTTATCTCATCATGTGAGATCCTTATGCGAGGGGTTTGGATTTAAGTTTTGGTTTAAGCTGATTTGAATTTATTGGATTGAACCTACATAGATCATGGTCCTAGCCCAAATCAAATTTGTCTAGTCCTGAATCTATTTAAATCCAAATCAAGTCTAATTTTAAATCAATATTTGAAATTAATTAGTCCTTCTAATAGACTTAAACCAAATTGAATCCTATTCACTTGTACTTAACCCAATTGAGATAATTCAATCAATTAAATTGATTAATTAAATCATATACGATTCTCAATCGTTGATCAGCAAATAGATCATCCTAGGAAACTTCTATGCATGTGACTCTCTAGGTTCGAACCTAAGCCGGTAGCATAGGAACAACTTTCTATACTAATCGATGTGCCCATCTAGCAATGAAACCCGACGTCCGAATAGGTCGAAGAGTTACCGAGCAAAATCTAAGAACCCTAAGAAATAGTTACCATATAATTTATTCTTTTGACCATAAATACTAAGGATGGCTTAAGAGCCTGTCAACTCTAAACAACAAATCCATAAAGTGATTTCATCTTTAGTGATCATGTGACCTTCACATGAAGTGCCTTGGCCAAGGTCTTGCTAAATTGAAACACAAGCATTTCTCCTTTTAACGGGATAGGTCAAATTTCATCTTGATCCACAACTGACTACCACAAGTACTTGACTGCACCCAATAACCTTTCGTAGTTGGATTAGTAATCCAGATGGTCTGGCATCTAAGTACAATGAGTTGCTTGCAAGTCACCTATTGTGATCTTCAGGTCTGAAGGATATTTATACCTATATCTTCTCGGATTAACTCTTGACAGCAAAGTATCCAGAAATGAGTTACGTTCGGTGAAATATACTCCTACGCTTTCACCTGTATGTCATACCAGTGTCTCTACACTCCTTGGTTAAGAGGACAATCAACAAATATGATATACAACGTCCTATAATTGATAGTACTATAGTCCTTTCATAGTATATCGTTGGGTCGCGAACTCTTTTGAGGACCTTCAAAGATAAATCCTCCTTTATTGTAGAAGATCCTAAGGGCTTCATTACTATTAGGAGTTTTAAGAAGATGTTCTTATAATGAATAAACTGCCAAATAACTTTTATTAATATATCAATTTATATGTAATTTACATTAGCACAATCATCAAATGATTGGCTTTAAGATACAATTCCCAACAAACTCCCACTTAGCCTAAAGCCACTCATTACAGTATCTAATACCCATCTTCAACTTATAGTCGTCAAACTTCTTGATGCTGAGTGCTTTAGTAAATGGGTCACCTAGGTTTTCCTTTCCACCAATCTTCTGAAGATTTATGTCACCTCGTTCTATAATCTCTTGAATAAGATGAAACCGACGTAGTATGTGCTTGGTGCGCTGATGTGATCGTGGTTCCTTTGCTTGAGCTATGCACCAGTGCTATCACTGTACAACAGGACTGATCCATCTATGGAAGATGTCACTCCAAGCTCAGAGAGGAACTTTCGTAGCTACACAGCTTCTTTCGCAGCATCTGATGCAGCGATGTACTCAGCCTTGCACACTGAATCTGCCACTATATGTTGCTTGAAACTTTTTCAGCAAACAGCTCCACCAGTTAGGATAAACACGAAACCTAACACACTTTTTCTATCATCATGATTTGATTGAAACTGAAATCAGTATATCCAACAAGTTTCAAATCAGACTCTTCATAGACTAACCACTGGTCCTTAGTATTTCTCAAATACTTAAGGATTGTCTTAACAACTTACCAGTATTTTTCTTCTATATCTACTCACTACTCCTAGTGGGTATGCCACATCTGGTCTTGTACATATCATGGGGTACATAATCGATCCCACTGGCGAAGCATATGAAATTTGACTCATACATTCTCTTTCATTAGGAGTTGTCGGACAATCCTTCTTAGAAAGATGAATTCCATGGCCTATCGGAAGATAGCCTTTTTGGAATTCTCCATGCTAAACCTCTTTAGCATGGTATCAATGTACGTAGATTAGGATAAACCAAGATCCTCTTAGATCTATCTCTATAGATCTTCATCCCTGGGATGTATGATGCTTCTCCCAGATCTTTCATGGAGAATTGTAATGATAACCATGTCTTTATTCCTTGTAATGCAGGGACATCATTCCCGATTAAGAGAATATCATCCACATATAATACAAGAAATATAATAACGGAACCGTTAGCTCATTTATAAATGCAAGGTTCTTCTTTATTCTTAACGAAGCTATAATATTTGATCACATTATCAAATCATATGTTCCAACGGGACCAACTCCTAGATGCTTGCTTAAGTCCATAAATGGACTTCTGTAGCCTGCACACTTTAGACTTGTCTTTAGATATAAAACATTCAGGCTGTATTATATACACCTGTTCATCTAAATTACCATTTAGAAAAGCGGTTTTAACATCCATCTGCTAAATCTCATAATCGAAGTGTGCTGCTATAGCTAGCATAATCTGAATGGATTTCATCATTGCCACAGTAGAAAACGTTTCATCATAGTCAATACCATAACGTTAACGATACCCCTTGGCAACCAAACATGCTTTGTAGGTCTCTACCTTTCTGTCTGCACCTCTTTTCCTTTTGAAAACCCACTTACACCCTATGGGTTTTATCCCTTCGGGTGGGTCAACTAATTCCATACATTATTTTCTTCATGGAATTAAGTTCGGATTTCATAACATCAAGTCATTTATCAGAGTCAGTCCTTTGCATAGCATCCATATAGGTGATCGGATCCTCGTTGTTCTCATCAATCTTAATAGGATCCTCGTTCTGAATCAAGAAACCTAAGTATCTGTCCGGTTGATATGGTACTCTACCAGATCGCCTTAATGGTGCATCTAAAATGGGTTTTAAGTTTGATCTAATCAACTCAGATTCTAAGGGTTCAATGGTTTGTGTTGTTTCTTCTACTTGATGAACTTCCTTAAGTTCAACATTAGAGCCATTTGTTCCTTCCCTAAGGAACTCATTTTCAAGAAAAACTGCTATATTACTAATGAACAACTTTTATTCTTCAGTATTGTAGAAATAAATCTTTTGGTTTCTTTTGGATAGCCGATAAAAAATATTTGTCAGATTTGGGTTTAAGTTTGTCTGATTTTGCACGTTTCACATAATCCGGACATGTACCCAGACTCTCAGATAGGTGATAACTGGTTTATGTCTATACCACATCTCATGTGGAGTTTTAGAAACAGACTTACTTGGAATCTTATCGAGAATATGACAAGCTGATTCTAATGCATATCCCCAAAATGATATTGGCAAGCTTGCAGAACCCATCATGGATCGAACCATATCTAACAGGGTCTGATTCCTTCTCTCTGACACACCATTATGCTGCGGTGTTCCTGGAGAAGTCCATTGGAAGAGAATCACATTCTCCCTTAGATATGTCATAAAGTCATTTGAAAGGTATTCACCTCCTCGATCTGATCGAAGGGTCTTAATACATTTTTCTGTTTGTTTTTCTACTTCTTTATGATATAGTTTGAACATTTCAAATGACTCATATTTATGTCTCATAAGATAGACATAACTGAACCTAGAAAGGTCATCTGTAAAAGTAATGAAGTAGTAATATCCACCTTTGGCACAAGTGCTCATTGGTCCACATACATCAATATATACTAGACCCAATAGCTCTTTAGCTCTTTCACCTTTTTCAGTAAAAGATGACTTGGTCATTTTACCAAGAAGACAGGATTCACAGGTAGTTAATGATTCACAATCATCAACTCGAAGGATGCCCTCCTGGGTTAACCTATTTAATCTGTTCTTGTTGATATGACCTAGCCGATGGTGCCAAAGATAAATATCTATGACATCAGTTATTCTAGGGCGCTTACTTGATTGTACACTACATTCACAGGCTGTGATAATATATAAATGCCATTAGATAAATGCCCAGTCATTATAGTGACTCCATTCATAATGATATTCAAAGTAACATCCTTTATTGAAATTTCATAATGACTTTTGGCCAGAAGGCCTACAGAAATTACATTCAACAAGAACGTTGGGCAAAAATAACAATCATTTAGTACAATGACATTTCTATTGAAAACTATTTCAAGAACTCCTAATGCCAAAACTGCAACAAATCTTCCATCACCGACATTAAGGAATATTTCATTGTCCTCAAATCTTCTAGTGACCTGTAGTCCCTGCAATGAATTGCAAATGTTAAAAGGACTCCCGGTATCCAATACCCAGGTCTGATTATCATATACAGAAAAATTACAAGGTGTTATCATATAAAATACATTGTTGAGCAACATCTTGCCCCTTTTTCTTCTCTGGCCTGTTTGGATCAAGTGTGGCAATGTAAAGAGAACAGTTCCTCTTTCAGTGCCATTGCATCTTGCAATGAAAGCATTCAGCTTGACTTTTATCAACTTTCTTCTTCTGCATCTGACCCCTTATAGATGTCCTAGCATGTTGCACCTTATTCTTATTCTTTTTCTTCTTCCCTTTTCCAAAGGATTGACGCCCTACCTTAGATCCTTCAACCACATTAACCAAACCCTTAGAGAGCTGGTTGTCCTTCTCAAAGTTCTGTAATAACCCCGACAAACCATGGTAGTTGACTGCAGGCTTTGTCATTCGGAAATGAGTAAGGAAAGGTCGGAAGGATGAAGGCAAGGAATTTAGGATTGCATCTTTTTCCAACTGCTCATGTAGGGGAAAGCCGAGCTTGCTTAGGAGTTCTATCTTCTTGATCATGTATAATACATGATCAGTGACAGGAGATCCATCCCTCATTCGAGCATTAAAAATAGCACAACTAGTCTTGTGCCTTTCAACGTCGTTGGGTGTGCCGAAAGATTCATTCAACGCTTGAATAATTTCTTCCGGCTAAGCATTCTTGAACCGGCGACCGAATTCATCGTTCGTTGCTGCTAGCATGATGCAACGCACGCTAGTTCTATCACTGAGCCACTTCTGATAAGTGTCTCTCTCAGAACTTTGGATGTTTGCATTAGGTATCTCAGGTGCAAAATTATTCAGAATATTTAGAATCCTCTCATGCTCAAGGACGATCTTAAGTTTTCTAAACCAGCTATTAAAATTTAAACCATTGAACTTGTCACTATCCAATAGGGACCTTAATGATAAATTAGTGATCATTTTCTGCATAAAGAACAACTAAAGTTTAGTAGTATATAAATTGATTCAGTCTAAAGACTTGGATTTTAGTCTAAAGATTCTCCTACTATTGTGTTCAAATTGGCAACCTCTACACCCCAATTCGAAGAATTATTCTTTATTCTTTAGTGGGCACCAAGATCTACATAGACTACATACATGCCCAAGTGAAGCTTGGCTAACCCTTATGCATCTAAGAGTAGGTTCAAAACCAATTGTTTTCCCAAATAATTCTTAGTGTTCAATTTTACCCCATGTTCCTCTTCAGTAGGCATGGAGTGCCTCCACTGAAAGGTCTGGTTAGGTCCAACCATTAAATAATATAATCAGTAAAATCTATCTATAGACAACCAAGCCCGAGTGAAGCTCGGCCCATCTGACTATCTATTTAATAGTTATGCTGACTTATCATATAATGAATGATAATTCCGATGGTTGACAAGGACCAGGCATGGAGTGCCTCCAATGATTATCAAGACATCGAACTCATTATCACCCACCTTAATAGGAGGCTATGATCTAGTTATCATATAACTATTTCATTTTAAGGACCTAATAATTTTAGAGGATTTAATAATCTAAAGATAAATTGATCAATCAAGTTCTCCCATTGAATCTATGAAATTGGTAGAATGAAACAAGATTAAGTCAGGTTAAGTGGCACCTAAATCAATCAGACTGATTTTCTTATAGGCATGGGTCAATCCGAATCAGGTAAATGATCTGAATCATAAATGGTTCACCATATTGACCAGGTAAGTAAGATCGATGGGAGGGATATGCCATTAACTCGTTAAAGATGCATCAATACGAATAGCTCCCAATTAAAAACTATTCGATCGTTGATCATAGAGCAACTTGCCTACTCACCTTAACATCATATGGTTAACCAATTTTGATTTGACCATCTAAGAGATTCATATTCAACCACGGAGCCTAATCTACCTTCATTTGGTTTAATCAAAGATAAGGACATGATCAATTACAACTATTGTTTGATTTAGAGCATCCTTAACCTAATCTAATTAATTTAGATTTGATTAAATACTTTTATAGTCTATTTGATTTAAACCTTAGGGTCTAACCCTTTATGGACCCGATTTAACTAACCCATAAGGTTAAATATATTTCATGTCATATATTTTGAATCATGCATCAGTTGCATTATTTAACTACTCATAATTCCTATATTTAGATCATATCTAAAAAGATTATGAATAAATATTTGACATTCAAATAAAACTCTCATAAATATTTGTATGTTTTATAACATAGACATCAAGCCATCATATCTCATATCTATGTTTTTATACTAAACATGCAAATATCATGCTTTTATACAACATCAATATGTTTCAAATATAAAACATCTCTTGAGAGTGTGTGTAATATGTGTTTTGATGCCAAAGATCAATTTAAATTATCTTTTGACTAAGCATCAATAATAAAAGAACCATAACGGTATGACAATATGTCATAGAATACCTCGTTGAATGGGTAATTTGGATTTTTAATCCATCTGTGACCGAATAGCCTGGTGATCCATTTTAGCTTTGATTACAAAATTAATAGGAGCATTGATTTACATGCAATAAATTAGATCAAGACAAAATCATGCTCTGATACCATTTGTAGGGAGAAACAATCTCTGAGGCATGCATATTTTAATAATTTGATAACAATTATCAATGCGGAAACTTAAAGATTACATATTAATCTATCTAACATGCATCAAGATCATATCTTTGCCTTATACTATAGGATCATTTGATCTAAATTATACATATAAATTAAATAATCAAGATCATATCTTGATCTTCAAGATGAAAAGTCATACTACTTATCTTGAAGCCTGCCTTAAGATCTAGGGATCAAATCACTTACCTTAAGAACAGTAGGTAAATCCTTTGTGCTCTGCAGCTGTTCAATCATCCGGCCTCTAGTATCGTCCATGCGAAGCCCTCGAATGATCAGATTCCCGGGAGTGCTAGCTCGCGGAAAAATAACTTTGCTGATCTTGAATCCTTCCACTTGAATCTTCCTTCAAGATTCACCAAACTTTTGCTAACAACAGAATCACACCAGGATTTTGTGTTCTAACTCTTTAGAATTTCAATCCAGGACATATCGTGTGTTGTGTTGTGTAATCTGGTGAAGAATGTCATCTGATTTATAGGCTCAATTCAGCCTTCAGCCTATTGAATTCTAACACTTAGAATTCTGCCGTTCGGTGAAAACCAAAGAGACGCAACGTTTGGTTAATTTTGACGTTCGGTGAAAACCTATGAATTCTAACACTTAGAATTCCAATGTCTTGTTAATTCCGACGTTCGGTGAAAACAAAAGAGATGTGAATTCTAACACTTAGAATTCCATCATTGGTTAATTCAAAGAGGTACATTAATTCTACATGGATTCTAACACTTAGAATTCCAATGGAAACTGTTTGGAAAAGATTAAATTAATATATTAAATTCTACATGAGAATTTAATTAAGTTATCTCATCATGTGAGATCCTTATGCGAGGGGTTTGGGTTCGGGTTTTGGTTTAAGATGATTTAAATTTATTAGACTGAACCTACATAGATCATGGTCCTAGCCCAAATCAAATTTGTCTAGTCCTAAATTTATTTAAATCCAAATCAAGTCTAATTTCAAATAAATATTTGAAATTGATTAGTCCTTCTAATAGACTTAAACCAAATTGAATCTTATTCACTTGTACTTAACCCAATTGAGATCATTCAATCAATCAAATTGATTAATTAAATCATATACGATTCTCAAACGTTGATCAGCAAATAGATCATCCTAAGAAACTTCTATGCATATAACTCTCTAGGTTTGAACCTAAGCCGGTAGTATAGGAACAACTTTCTATACTAATCAATGTGTCCATCTAGCAATGGAACCCAACATCCGGATAGGTCGAAGAGTTGCCGAGCAAACTCCAAGAACCCTAAGAAATAGTTACCGTATAATTCATTCTTTTGACCAAAAATGCTAAGGATGGCTTAAGAGCATGTCAACTCTAAACAGCAAATCCATAAAGTGATTTCAACTTTATTGATCATGTAACCTTCACATGAAGTGCCTTGGCCAAGGTCTTGCTAAATTGAAACACAAGCATTTCTCCTTTTAACAGGATGGGTCAAATTTCATCTTGATCCACAACTGACCACAAGTACTTGACTGCACCGAGTAACCTTTCGTATCTGAATTAAAAATTCAGGTGGTCCGGTACCTAAGTACAATGAGTTGCTTACAAGTTACCTGTTGTGATCTTCAGGTCTGAAGGATACTTATACCTATATCTTCTCGGATTAACTCTTGACAGCAGAGTATCTAGAAATGAGTCACGTTCGGTGAAATATACTCCTAAACTTTCACCTGTATGTCATACCTGTGCCTCTACACTCCTTAGTTAAGAGAACAACCAACAAATATGATATACAACATCCTATAATTGATAGTACTATGACCCTTTCATAGTATATCATTTGGTCGCGAACTCTTTTGAGGACCTTCAAAGATAAATCATCCTTTATTGTAGAAGAAGATCCTAATGGCTTCATTACTATTAGGAGTTTTAAGAAGATGTTCTTGTAATGAATAAACTACCAAATAACTTTTATTAATATATTAATTTATATGTAATTTACATTAGCATAATCATCAAATGATTGGCTTTAGGATACAATTCCCAACAGTCGGCCCCCATCGACTGAAGGCTGCCTCCGAACTTTGAGTCAGGAGATGATTGCTAGCTGCTCCCAGTCAACGAAAGAGATCGAGTTGGCCCCCACCGACTGATGACTGCCTCCAAACCCCAAGTCAGGAGATGATTGCTAGCTGCTCCCAATAGGCCAAGGAGGTCCAGTCAGCCCCCATCGAATGGAGATTGCCTTCTGATTTCGAGTCGAAATATGATCGCTGGCCGCCTTCAGTTAGCCTAGGAGCCCCAGCTAGCTAGGCCCCTCAGCCAAGTCAGTGGCCACAAATTGGCTTTTGGCCAGCTGGCATTCTCTTTGACTTCTAACCGGAGAGTACTTCACCATAAGTCATAACCAATCTGCTTCCAACCTTGCTTGAAGCCCCTTGAGCAAGTGAGTGCATAGTTTTGGAGAACATGCAGACGCGGTTACGAGATAGTGCAAGGCAAACGAAAACCATCAATACTGAAAGAAGTTAGAGCCGAAGCTAGCATGCAAAAAGAAGTACAAAGATAAAGAGAAACGAAGAGATACAATTGCACACAAGCATCCAGAAAGCGAACACTGGAAGGAAAAGAATTTATTCATTAAGTTTAAAAGTCTATATTACATGATGGAATCGGCAGAAGGTGGATTACAAACAAAGTATAGAAGCAAGCAATGTATATAGATGTATAAAAGGGAAGTGGATCCTTAGTGTTTGGCTGACCCCGTTGGAAAGCTCTTGGATTTGATCACTTTAACTGCTGCCTCAACTATGGTACCTACCTCTGACATTGTCCAAGAAATGACTTCCCGAATTGACTCCCCTTCGGACGATGGTGGTGCACTCTCGGTAGTGCCTTCCAGTGCCATGCTCGCAGCGCCATTACCATCATGCCCTTTGGCTTCAGCGGTGATACCATCGTCTTCAATCTTGATAGGTTCGACTACCTCAACCACTGGCTCCTCCGCCGACTCCTCGAGGTCCTCGAAGTCAATGAAGCCCTTGAATGACTCCATGGCCTCGGTGACCTCAACTTTGGTGACCTAGGCCTCGGCCCTCGCTGGGAAGGTCTCCTCCTTCACCCAGGCAGCCTCCTCTTTGACTCGAGCGGCCTTCTCCTTCGCCGCCTATGGAATGACCTTGGTAGCTTTGATCTTTGCCTCAGCATCCTTGGCCTTTGCGTTCACCAACTCCCTCCCTAGCCTGGCTCCTTCGAGCCGGTTTTCAAGTGCCATCACCTAGGCCATGGTGTCAGCCTACTTCTCCTTGGCGATTGCCGAGCGCCCGGCCTCCTTTCTGGCTTTCTTCTTCACCTCCGCGAGCTGGGCCTCCAACCCTCGGATCACCTTTAAGGTGACTTGGTGGTCTCGGTCTTGAGCTACCTTGTGGGTTAGGACAACAACGAGATCTAACTCTGCGTTCCTCGCCTGGACCTAGATGATAGTAGCCCTACCTTGAGCATCGCAGCAAGTCTCGGCTCGAAGACATGCCTCCTAGATGGCAAAGACGCCATCCACCATCTGCAAAACAAAGCAACGGGAGTTAGCGCATTGAGCTATCAAAAATGCCAGTCAAAAATATGGGTCAAAAATCACTATCCGAAGCACCTGAGGGAAGAGATCGCCCAAGATCTCACTGATGTCTCAGTGACAGGTCTCCTCCCGGTCTTATGAGAGCAAGATGCATTTCAACAGCCACTCCTCCAGCCAACTGTCATGGAATGTAGAAGCCCTTGGGGGAACTGAAAGGGAAACCCGACATGCTCGATGGTTGTCGGCTCCCATTGGGAATCTCTTCGGCCACAGACGGGCTTGTGGAAGTCGTCGGGGAATTAATAAGCTAGCAGGGCCTCCAAAAGCCACACCCTCTGTAGTTGGTGTGTCGCTGACAGGCGGGGGTGACATTGCGAATTTAGGAGTCACCGCCACTATGGGCGCGGACACTGGGGCCATCACTGGCCCAACACCCCTGACTTGCAAAAAGCTCCCTTCGCCCTCGGCTCCATCCCCACTACCGAGCAGACAGTCGAGCTAGGGTTTGCTGCCTTCGAACAAGCAATTTAGGTCCCTCCAGTTGGGGCCGCCTTGTGGCGGGCCCTTTAAGGTTGAGGCAGCGCTGGGCATGATGAACATAGCTTCTTCACCTCATGCTTCCTTGCATCATCATCCGCCCCTTTTCTTTTCTTGCCAACCCCCTTCACCTGATCAAGTAAAAACTTCATCCCTGTGACAAGTGCACAGAAGGTTAGAGAAGAGAGGGAGAAAAGAAAAGAAAAGAAAAAAAAGGAAGAATGCCCTGTACTCACCTAGGGTTGGTGTCGGGCTCACGCCGGATTTGAATAGGTTTTTCTCTAATAGGAGAACCCGACAAGGAGGGATTTGGGAGTTTAACAATTGGTCAAACACCTTTCTGTCAGCCCGCTCTATAGCTAAGTTTTTATTTGGGGACTAGTCTGGCTCCCTTCACCTTCCTCGCACTCCGCCTATATGGGCAAAGAAGAAATGAGAGTTTCATCCCTTGATGGAAGAGGAAAGATCAAATTTGAGTACTCTCCCCTGTCAAGGAGAAAAGAACCACCATCCCATTTCAGACGGATGGACTCGAAGGGAATACATGGTTTAAAATATGGAGACTCTAGCCACGAAGCCATAGAAATAACAAAGCACTATAAAGGCACAGATAATCCTAAAGGAGTTCAAAGACAACTGCGCTAAAACTGGGTTGTACCTCTTTAGGAGGTTCACCACAATGGGATGGAAAGGGAGGTAAATTCCTGCCTTAAAGAATTCCTCGTATAGGGTGATCCCTCCGATGGGGCCGGCGATCACCATGTCATTGGGACCAAGTGCGTACAACCTAATTTCTTCTGCACCCTATACAACCCTAATCTCTTCCACCTCTGATCGGGTCATATTCGAAGGAACACTCTCTAGACCGACCAAGCTTGGGGCAGCGGCCTAAGGAGGTGTTGGACGAGCTGGAGTAGAGGAAGCAACCTGAAGGAAGCAGAAGGAAACCAACCTGTGAAAAGGCATCCGAAAGACTTAGAGAGTAGAGGAAGGAGAAGGAGCTCAGTTTCTCTCTCTCTCTCTCTATTACTACTGGAAGCATGGAAGGCTCGATAGAGGAGATGGAAGGCTTTTATTCAAAGATTTTCGAAACAAAAAACTCATCCTACTCGATGGCACGGCCATGTGGACGGTCACAATCGGGAGTTGGCATCTCAATTGATGAATGACTCTTCACCGCTTGGAAAGCGACGTTTTGGCAGTGCTTGGGCACATGCAATTCACAGCGGGGCAATGCTGGCATGTAGCTCCCCATCATTCAAGAATGTTGCTCGATTCTACGCGATGGCTCACCATCTGCCAATGGTACTGTATCCCACTCCCTCACCACTATCCTTAGTGTGAAAAGATTCCACTCCCCAGAAGGCACGCCCTCCACGCGTGTTGGGCTCTAGGATCGATGATGCCTAAATCTTGATGTGATGAAGCTATGCACTCCTTTCACTTAACGGATGCAAGGCACATGATTGTACAAGCTTAGGAGTTGAGGAAGCATTTGATGGCGCAATGCCCAATCAAGGGGGATGATTGTACTCCCAGTCGGCCACCCTGGGTAGGATCTCCAGTCGACCACCTAGGCAGAATTTTCAGTCGAACACCCAGGCAGGACTATCAATCAACCATCCGGGTAGGACTTTCAGTCGCTACCCAGATCGGGCTCCCTATAGGGCCCATGTGTATGACCCCTATCGCTCATAACAGTTTGCATGATCTTCCTACGATCCTGAATCACAACGAAAATATTTTCTCCACCATGGACATGGGGGAAAAATCCTATCAATTCTGTTATGGCTACCTAGGCCCCAAAATGTGTGCTTTGACATTTTGTTATGCCATAAACTCTTATAAATTGGTAAGAGGGATCTTCAACCAAGTAAGTGTTGGGAATTGTATCCTAAAGCCAATCATTTGATGATTGTGCTAATGTAAATTATATATAAATTGATATATTAATAAAAGTTATCTGGCAGTTTATTCATTACAAGAACATCTTCTTAAAACTCCTAATAGTAATGAAGCCCTCAGGATCTTCCTTCATGATAAAGGATGATTTATCTTTGAAGGTCCTCAAAAGAGTTCATGACCAAATGATATACTATGACAGGGCTATAGTACTATCAATTATAGGACATATATCATATTTGTTGGTTGTCCTCTTAACCAAGGAGTGTAGAGACACTGGTATGACATACAGGTAAAAATGTAGAAGTACATTTCACGAACGTGACTTATTTTCGGATACTCTGCTGTCAAGAGTTAATCCGAGAAGATATGGGTATAAGTATCCTTTAGACCTGAAGATCACAACCGGTGACTTGCAAGCAACTCATTATACTTAGGTGCCGAACCACCTGGATTTATAATCCAGCTACAAAAGGTTACTGGGTGCAGTCAAGTACTTGTGGTAGTCAGTTATGGATCAAGATGGAATTTAACCTATCTGTTAAAAGGAGAAATGCTTGTGTTTCAATTTAGCAAGACCTTGGCCAAGGCACTTCATGTGAAGGTCACATGATCACTAAAGTTGAAATCACTTTATGGATTTGCTGTTTAGAGTTGACAGACTCTTAAGCGATCCTTAGCATTTGTGGTCAAAAGGATGAATTATACAGTAACTATTTCTTAGGGTTCTTGGAGTTTGTTCGGCAACTCTTCGACCTATTCGGACGTCGGGTTCCATTGCTAGATGGGTACATCGATTAGTATAGAAAGTTATTCCTATGCTACCGGCTTAGGTTCGAACCTAGAGAGTCACACGCATAGAAGTTTCCTAAGATGATCTATCTGTTGATCAATGATTGAGAATCATATATGATTTAATTAATCAATTTGATTGAATGAATTATCTTAATTGGGTTAAGTATAAGTGAATAAGATTCAATTTGGTTTAAGTCTATTAGAAGGACTAATCAATTTTAAATATTGATTTGAAATTAGACTTGATTTGGATTTAAAAGATTCAGAACTAGACAAATTTGATTTGGGCTAGGACCATGATCTATGTAGGTTCAGTCCAATAAATTTAAATCAGCTTAAACCAAAACCCGAACCCAAACCCCTCGTATACTGATCTCACATGATAACTTGATTAAATTCTCATGTAGAATTTAATATATTAACTTAATCTTCTCCAAACGATTTCCATTGGAATTCTAAGTGTTAGAATGTTCCGCATTGATAATTGTTATCAAATTATTAAAATATGCATGCCTCGGAGATTGTTTCTCCCTACAAATGGTATTAGAGCCTGGTTTCATCTTGATCTAATTTATTGTATGTAAATTAATGCTCCTATTAATTTTGTAATCAAAGCTAAAATGGATCACCAGGCTATTCGGTCACATATGGATTAAAAATCCAAATTACCTATTCAACGAGGTATTCTGTGATATATTATCGTGCCGTTATGGTTCTTTTATTATTGATGCTTAGTCAAAAGATAATTTAAATTAATTTTTGGCATCAAAACACAGATTACACATACTCTTAAGAGATATTTTATATTTGATATATATTGATGTTATATAAAAGCATGATATTTGCATGTTTAGTATAATAACATAGATATGAGATATGATGGCTTATTGTCTATGTTATGAAACATATAAATATTTATGAGAGTCTTATTTGAATGTTAAATATTTATTCATAATCTTTTTAGATATGATCTAAATATAGGAATTATGAGTAGTTAAATAATGCAACCGATGCATGATTCAAAATATATGACATGAAATATATTTAACCTTATGGGTTAGCTAAATCAGGTCCATAAAGGGTTAGACCCTAAGGTTTAAATCAAATGGAATATAAGAGTATTTAATCAAATCTAAATTAATTAGATTAGGTTAAGGATGCTCTAAATCAAACAATAGTTGTAGTTGATCATGTCCTTATCTTTGATTAAACCAAATGGAGGTAGATTAGGCTCCGTGGTTGAGCATGAATCTCTTAGATGGTCAAATCAAAATTGGTTAACCATATGATGTCAAGGTGAGTTGGCAAGTTGCTCTAGGATCAACGATCGAATGGTTTTTAATTGGGAGCTACTCGTATTGATGCGTCTTTAACGAGTTAATGGCATATCCCTCCCATCGATCTCACTTACCTGGTCAATATGGTGAACCATTTATGATTCAGATCATTTACCTGATTCGGGTTGACCCATACCTGTAAGAAAATCAGTCTGACTGATTTAAGTGCCACTTAACCTGACTTAATCTTGTTTCATTCTACCGATTCATAGATTCAGTGGGAGAACTTGATTAGTCAATTTATCTTCAGATTATTAAATCCTCTAAAATTATTAGGTTCTTAAAATAAAATAGTTATATGATAACTAGATCATAGCCTCCCATTAAGATGGGTGATAATGAGTCCGATGTCTTGATAATCATTGGAGGCACTCCATGCCTGGTGCTTGTCAACCATCGGAATTATCATTCATTATATGATAAGTCAGCGTAACTATTAAATAGACAGTTAGGTGGGCCGAGCTTAACTCGGGCTTGGTTGTCTATAGATAGATTGCACTGATTATATTATTTAATGATTAGACCTAACCAGAACTCAGTGGAGGCACTCCATGCTCGCTGAAGAGGAACATGGGGCAAAACCGAACACTAAGAATTATTTGGGAAAATAATTAATTTTGAACCTACTCTTAGATGCATATGGGTTGGCCAAGCTTCACTTGGGCCTGTATGTAGTCTATGTAAATCTTGATGCCCACTAAAGAATAAAGAATAATTCTTCGAATTGGGGTGTAGAGGCTGCCAATTTGAACAAATAGTGAGAGAATCTTTAGACTAAAGTCCAAGTCTTTAGACTGAATCAATTTATATACTACTAAACTTTAGTTTTTTCTTATACAGAAAATGATAACTAATTTATCATTAAGGTCCCTATTGGATAGTGACAAGTTGAATGTTTTAAATTTTAATAACTAGTTTAGAAAACTTAAGATCATCCTTGAGCATGAGAGGATTCTATATATTCTGAATAATCCTGCACCTGAGATACCTAATGAAAACACCCAAAGTTCTGAGAGAGATACTTATCAGAAGTGGCTCAGTGATAGAACTAGCGTGCGTTGCATCATGCTAGCAGCAATGAATGATGAATTCGATCGCTGGTTCGAGAATGCTTAACTGGAAGAAATCATTCAAGCGTTAAATAAATCTTTTGGCACACCCGACGACGTTGAAAGGCACAAGACTAGTTGTGCTATTTTTAATGCTCGAATGATGGATGGATCTCCTGTCACTGATCATGTATTGTACATGATCAAGAAAATAGAACTCCTAAGCAAGCTTAGCTTTCCCCTACATGAGCAGTTGGAAAAAGATGCGATCCTGTATTCCTTGCCTCCATCCTTTCAACCTTTCCTTACTTATTTTCGAATGACAAAGCCTGCAGTCAACTACCACGGTTTGTTGGGATTGTTATAGAACTTTGAGAAGGACAACCAGCTCTCTAAGGGTTTGGTTAATGTGGTTGAAGGATCTAAGGTAGGGCATCAACCCTTTGGGAAAGGGAAGAAGAAAAAGAATAAGAAAAAGGTGCAACATGCTAGGACATCTATAAGGAGTCAGATGTAGAAGAAAAAAGTTGATAAAAGTCAAGCTGAATGCTTTTATTGCAAGATGCAAGGGCACTGAAAGAGGAACTGTTCTCTTTACATTGCCACACTTGATCCAAACAGGCCAAAGAAGAAAAATGGGCAAGATGTTGCTCAACAAGGTATTTATATGATAACACCTTGTAATTTTTTTATATATGATAATCAGACCTGGGTATTGGATACTGGGAGTCCTTTTAACATTTGCAATTCATTGCAGGGACTACATGTCACTAGAAGATTTGAGGACAATGAAAGATTCCTTAATGTCGGCGATAGAAGATTAGTTCCAGTTCTAGCATTAGAAGTTCTTGAAATAGTTTTTAATAGAAATGTCATTGTACTAAATGATTGTCATTTTTTCTCAACGTTCTTATTGAACATAATTTCTGTAGGCGTTCTGGCCAAAAGTCATTATGAAATTTTAATAAAGGATGTTACTTTGAATATCATTATGAATGGAGTCACTGTAATGACTGGGCATTTATCTAATATCATTTATATATTATCATAGCATGTGAATGTAGTGTACAAATCAAGTAAGCGCCCTATAACAACTGATGTCATAGATATTTATCTTTGGCACAATCGGCTGGGTCATATCAACAAGAACAGATTAAACAGGTTAACTCAGGAGGGCATCCTTCAAGTTGATGATTGTGAATCATTAACTACCTGTGAATCCTGTCTTCTTGGTAAAATGACCAAGTCATCTTTTACTGGAAAAGGTGAAAGAGCTAAAGAGCTATTAAGTCTAGCACATACTGATGTATGTGGACCAATGAGCACTTGTGCCAAAGGTGGATATTACTACTTCATTACTTCTATAGACGACATTTCTAGGTTCAGTTATGTCTATCTTATGCGACATAAATCTGAATCGATTGAAATGTTCAAACAATATCATAAAGAAGTAGAAAAACAAACAGGAAAATGTATTAAGATCCTTCGATCAGATTGAGGAGGTGAATACCTTTCCAATGACATTGTGACATATTTAAGGGAGAATGGATTCTCTCCCAATGGACTCCTTCAGGAACACCACAACATAACGGTGTGTCGAAAAGGAGTAATCGAACTCTGTTAGACATAGTTCGGTCCATGATGAATTTTATAAGCTTGCCAATATCCTTTTGGGGATATGCATTAGAATCAGCTTGTCATATTCTCAATAAGGTTCCAAGTAAGTCTGTTTCAAAAACTCCACATGAGATGTGGTATGGACATAAACCGGTAATCACCTATCTGATAGTCTGGGGGTGTCCAGCTTATGTGAAATGTGCAAAATCAGATAAACTTGAACCCAAATCTGACAAATATTTTTTCATCGGCTATCTGAAAGAAACCAAAGGATATTACTTCTACAATACTGAAGAACAAAAGTTGTTCATTAGTAATAGAGCAGTTTTTCTTGAAAAGGAGTTCCTTAGTGAAGGAACAAATAGCTCTAATGTTGAACTTGAGGAAGTTCATCAAGTAGAAGGAACAACATAAACCAGTGAACCCTTAGAATCTGAGTTGATTAGATCAAACTCAAAACCCATTTTAGATGCACCATTAAGGTGATCTGGTAGAGTACCACATCAACCGGACAGATACTTAGGTTTCTTGGTCCAGAACGATGATCCTGTTGAACTCGATGAGAACAACGAGGATCCGATCACCTATATGGATGCTATGCAAAGGACTGACTCTAATAAATGGCTTGATGCCATGAAATCTGAACTTGATTCCATGAAGGACAATAATGTATGGACATTAGTTGACCCACCCGAAGGGATAAAACCCATAGGGTGTAAGTGGGTTTTCAAGAGGAAAAGAGGCGCAGACGGAAAGGTTGAGACCTATAAAGCACGTCTGGTTGGCAAGGGGTATCGTCAACGTTATGGTATTGACTATGATAAAACGTTTTCTTCTGTGGCAATGCTAAAATCCATTCGGATTATGCTAGCTATAGCAGCATACTTAGATTATGAGATTTGGCAAATGGATGTTAAAACCGCTTTTCTAAATGGTGATTTAGAAGAATAGGTGTATATGATATAGCCTGAAGGTTTTACATCTAAAGACGAGTCTAAAGTGTGCAGGCTACAGAAGTCTATTTATGGACTTAAGCAAGCATCTAGGAGTTGGAACATACGATTTGATAAAGTGATTAAATCTTATGGCTTTATTAAGAATAAAGAAGAACCTTGCATTTATAAATGGGCTAACGGTTCCGTTATTGTATTTCTTGTATTATATGTGGATGACATTCTCTTAATCGAGAATGATGTCCATGCATTACAAGGAATAAAGACATGGTTATCATCACAATTCTCCATGAAAGATCTGGGAGAAGCATCATACATCCTCGGGATGAAGATCTATAGAGATAGATCTAAGAGGATGCTTGGTTTATCCCAATCTACGTACATTGACACAGTGCTAAAGAGGTTTAGCATGGAGAATTCCAAGAAAGGCTATCTTCCGATAGGCCATGGAATTCATCTTTCTAAGAAGGATTGTCCGACAACTCCTAATGAAAGAGAACGTATGAGTCGAATTCAATATGCTTCGGCAGTAGGATCGATTATGTACACCATGACATGTACAAGACCAGATGTGGCATACTCACTAGGAGTAGTGAGTAGATACCAATCTGATCCAGGAGAAAAACATTGGCAAGTTGTTAAGACAATCCTTAAGTATTTGAGAAATACTAAGGACCAGTGGTTAGTCTATGGAGAGTCTGATTTGAAACTTGTTGGATATACTGATTCCAGTTTCCAATCAGATCATGATGATAGCAAAAGTGTATTGGGTTTCTGTTTATCCTAAATGATGGAGCTATTTGCTGGAAAAGTTCCAAGCAACATACAGTGGCAGATTCGGTGTGCGAGGCAGAGTACATCGCTGCATCAGATGCTGCGAAAGAAGTTGTGTGGCTGCGAAAGTTTATCTCCGAGCTTGAAGTGGCACCTTCCATAGATGGACCAGTCCTGTTGTACAGTGACAGTACTGGTGCCATAGCTCAAGCAAAGGAACCACGAGCACATCAGCGCACCAAGCACATACTGCGTCAGTTTCATCTTATACGAGAGATTGTAGATCGAGGTGACATAAATCTTCAGAAGATTGATGGAAAGGAAAACCTAGGTGACCCATTTACTAAAGCACTCAGCATCAAGGAGTTTGATGACTATAAATTAAAGATGGGTATTAGATACTGTAATGAGTAGCTTTAGGCTAAGTTGGAGTTTGTTGGGAATTGTATCTTAAAGCCAATCATTTGATGATTGTGCTGATGTAAATAAATTGATATATTAATAAAAGTTATTTGGCAGTTTATTCATTACAAGAACATCTTCTTAAAACTCCTAATAGTAATGAAGCACTCAGGATCTTCCTTCACGATAAAGGAGGATTTATCTTTGAAGGTCCTTAAAAGAGTTCGCGACCAAATGATATACTATGACAGGGCCATAGTACTATCAATTATAGGACGTTGTATATCATATTTGTTGGTTGTCCTCTTAACCAAGGAGTGTAGAGACACTGGTATGACATACAGATGAAAGTGTAGGAGTACATTTCACCGAACGTGACTCATTTCCGGATACTCTACTGTCAAGAGTTAATTCGAGAAGATATAGGTATAAGTATCCTTCAAACCTGAAGATCACAACTAGTGGCTTACAAGAAACTCATTGTACTTAGGTGCCGGACCACCTGAATTTCTAATCTAGCTACGAAAGGTTACTGGATGCAGTCAAGTACTTGTGGTAGTCAGTTGTGGATCAAGATGAAATTTGACCTATCCCGTTAAAAGGAGAAATGCTTGTGTTTCAATTTAGCAAGACCTTGGCCAAGGCACTTCATGTGAAAGTCACATGATCACTAAAATTGAAATCACTTTATAGATTTACTGTTTAGAGTTGACATGCTCTTAAGCCATCCTTAACATTTGTGGTCAAGAGGATGAATTATACGGTAACTGTTTCTTAGGGTTCTTAGAGTTTGCTCGGCAACTCTTCGACCTATCCGAACGTCGGGTTCCATTGCTAGATGGGCACATCGATTAGTATAGAAAATTGTTTCTATGCTACCGGCTTAGGTTCGAACCTAAAGAGTCACACGCATAGAAGTTTCCTAGGATGATCTATTTGCTGATCAACGATTGAGAATCGTATATGATTTAATTAATTGATTGATTGAATTATCTTAATTGGATTAAGTACAAGTGAATAAGATTCAATTTGGTTTAAGTCTACTAGAAGGACTAATCAATTTCAAATATTGATTTGAAATTAGATTTGATTTGGATTTAAATAGATTCAGGATTAGCCAAATTTGATTTGGGCTAGGACCATGATCTATATTGGTTTAATCCAATAAATTTAAATTAGCTTAAAACCAAAAATCCAAACCCCATGTGTGAAAAAGGTTTTCTTGCATGATTGTTTAGTGTTAGCAAAAGCTTGGTGGATCTTGGAGGAAGATTCAAGTGGAAGAATTCAAGATCAACAAAATTATTTTTTCACGAGCTAGCACTCCTGGGAATCCAATCATTCGGGGGCTTCGCATGGACAATACTAGAGGCCGGACGATTGAACGGCTGCAGAGCACAAAGGATTTACCTACTGTTCTTAAGGTGAGTGATTTGATCCTTAGATCTTAAGGCAGGCTTCAAGATGAGTAGTATGACTTCTCATCTTGAAGATTAAGATATGATCTTAATTATTTAATTTATATGCAATACTTAGATCAAACGATCTTATAATATAAGGCAAAGATATGATCTTGATGCATGTTAGAAAGAATAATATGTAATCTTTAAATTTCCGCATTGATAATTGTTATCAAATTTTAAAATATGCATGCCTCGGGGATTAACTCTCCCAAAATATGATACAGCCTGAAGGTTTTATATCTGAAGATGAGTCTAAAGTGTGCAGGTTACAAAAGTACATTTATGGACTTAAGCAAGCATTTAGGAGTTGGCCCCGTTGGAACATACGATTTGATAATGTGATCAAATCTTATGGCTTCGTTAAGAACAAAGAAGAACCTTGCATTTATAAATGGGCTAACGGTTCCATTATTATATTATATGTGGATGATATTCTCTTAATCGGGAATGATATCCCTGCATTACAAGGAATAAAGACACGATTATCATCATAATTCTCCATAAAAGATCTGGGAGAAGTATCCTACATCCTTGGAATGAAGATCTATAGAGATAGATCTAAGAGGATGCTTGGTCTATCCCAATCTACATACATTGACACAGTGCTAAAGAGGTTTAGCATGAAGAATTTCAAGAAAGGCTATCTTCCGATAGGCCATGGAATTCATCTTTCTAAAAAGGATTGTCCGACAACTCCTAATGAAAGAAAACGTATGAGTCAAATTTCATATGCTTCGGCAGTGGGATCGATTATGTACACCATGACATATACAAGACCAGACGTGGCATACTCACTAGGAGTAGTGAGTATATACCAATCTGATCCAGGAGAAAACACTGGCAAGTTGTTAAGACAATCCTTAAGTATTTGAGAAATACTAAGGACTAGTGATTAGTCGATGGAGAGTCTGATTTGAAACTTGTTGGATATACTGATTCCAATTTCTAATCAGATCATGATGATAGCAAAAGTGTATCAGGTTTTGTGTTTATCCTAAATGGTGGAGCTATTTGCTGAAAAAGTTCCAAGCAACATACAGTGGCAGATTCAGTGTGCGAGGCAGAGTACATCGCTGCATCAGATGCCGTGAAAGAAGCTGTGTGGCTATGAAAGTTCATCTCCAAGCTTGGAGTGGCACCTTTCATAGATGGATCAGTCCTGTTGTACAGTGACAACACTAGTGCCATAGCTCAAACAAAAGAGCCACGATCACATCAGTGCACCAAGCACATACTGCATCGGTTTTATTTTATTTGAGAGATTATAGAACGATGTGACATAAATCTTCAGAAGATTAATGGAAAGGAAAACCTAGGTGACCCATTTACTAAAGCACTCAGCATCAAGGAGTTTGACGACTATAAGTTGAAGATGGATATTTGATACTGTAATGAGTGGCTTTAGGCTAAGTGGGAGTTTGTTGAAAATTGTATTCTAAAGCCAATCATTTGATGATTGTGCTAATGTAAATTACATATAAATTGATATATTAATAAAAGTTATTTGGCAGTTTATTCATTATAAGAACATCTTCTTAAAACTCCTAATAGTAATAAAGCCCTCAGGATCTTCCTTCACGATAAAGGATGATTTATCTTTGAAGGTCCTCAAAAGAGTTCACGACCAAATGATATACTATGAAAGGGCCATAGTACTATCAATTATAGGACGTTGTATATCATATTTGTTGGTTGTCCTCTTAACCAAGCAGTGTAGAGACACTAGTATGACATACAGGTGAAAGTGTAGGAGTACATTTCACCGAACGTGACTCATTTTTGGATACTCTACTGTCAAGAGTTAATCCGAGAAGATATGGGTATAAGTATCCTTTAGACTTGAAGATCACAACTGGTGACTTGCAAGCAACTCATTGTACTTAGGTAACAGACCACCTGTATTTCTAATCCAGATACGAAAGGTTACTGGGTGCAGTCAAGTACTTGTGGTCAGTTGTGGATCAAGATGGAATTTGACCTATCCCGTTAAAAGGAGAAATGCTTGTGTTTCAATTTAGCAAGACCTTGGCCAAGGTACTTCATGCGAAGGTCACATGATCACTAAAGTTGAAATCACTTTTTGGATTTGCTGTTTAGAGTTGACAGGCTCTTAAGCCATCCTTAGCATTTGTGGTCAAGAGGATGAATTATACGATAACTATTTCTTAGGGTTCTTGGAGTTTGCTCGGCAACTCTTCAACCTATCCGAACATCGGGTTCCATTGCTAGATGGGCACATCGATTAGTATAGAAAGTTGTTCCTATGCTACCGGCTTAGGTTCAAACATAGAGAGTCACACGCATAGAAGTTTCCTAGGATGATCTATTTGTTGATCAACAATTGAGAATCGTATATGAATTAATTAATTAATTTGATTGATTGAATTATCTTATTTGGATTAAGTATAATTGAATAATATTCAATTTGATTTAAGTCTATTAGAAGGACTAATAAATTTTAAATATTGATTTGAAATTAGACTTGATTTGGATTTAAAAGATTCAGGACTAGACAAATTTGATTTGGGCTAGGACCATGATCTATGTAGGTTCAGTCCAATAAATTCAAATCAGCTTAAATCAAAACCCGAACCCAAACCCCTCGCATAAGAATCTCACATGATAACTTGATTAAATTCACATGTAGAATTTAATATATTAACTTAATCTTCTCCAAACAGTTTCCGTTGGATTTCTAAGTGTTAGAATTCATGTAGAATTAATGTGCCTCTTTGAATTAACCAGATGATATAATTATAAGTGTTAAAATTCACATCTCTTTGGTTTTCACCAAACGTCGGAATTAACAAGACGTTGGAATTCTAAGTATTAGAATTCACAAGTTTTCACCGAACGTTGAAATTAACCAAACTTTGCGTCTTTTGGTTTTCACCGAACGACAGAATTCTAATTGTTAGAATTCAATAGGCTAAAGGCTGAATTGAGCCTATAAAATAGAGGACATTTTTCACCAGATTACAATACAACACACGATATGTCGTGGATTGAAATTCTAAAGTGTTAGAACACAGAATCCTGGTATGATTTTGGTGTTAGCAAAAGTTTGGTGGATATTGAAGGAAGATTCAAGTGGGAGGATTCAAGATCAGCAAAGTTATTTTTTCGCAAGCTAGCACTCCTGGGAATCCGATCATTCGGGGCTTCGCATGGACGATACTAGAGGCCGGATGATTGAACGGCTACAGAGCACAAAGGATTTACCTACTGTTCTTAAGGTAAGTGATTTGATCCCTAGATCTTAAGGCAAGCTTCAAGACAAGTAGTATGACTTTTCATCTTGAAGATCAAGATATGATCTTGATTATTTAATTTATATATATAATTTAGATCAAACGATCCTATAGTATAAGGCAAAGATATGATCTTGATGCATGTTAGATAGATTAATATATAATCTTTAAGTTTCTGCATTGATAATTGTTATCAAATTATTAAAATATGCATGCCTCGGAGATTGTTTCTCCCTACAGTAATGGGTACCTACACGCTCACACAGAGAAAGATTCCTCTTGAACACTCAAGCTTTCCTTCAAGCTTAGGACTGTTGCTCAGGACTCTAACTCAAGCGTCAGAGGTCCCTGCCGGAATCCTTAGTTTAGAGACTTTTTGTAGGTTTTGATCGAGAGAAATCCATCGGAGGATCCTTGGTCCACCGAAGAAGATGATCGAAAGCTCGCCAATAGTTGAGGAGGTGTCTTGGTGACAACATGATCAGTCCTTTTGAGTTGCTCAACGGTCCAAAAATCTGAAACAAAAATTAAACTAGTTATCCCAAAAACAAGGCATACTGACATTACGCTGATTGCCCCCTCAATGGCTAATGGGATTAGCAATGAAAGATGGATGCTTGCAAACTGAAACAAAGGGAAAGTACCGAAGTGTTGTAATTCCAACAAAAGCTGAAAAAACAACAATATATGTGAGGGCTTGGCACTTCATTATAAGGGTAAAAAAATAAAGTGACCCAAGACTAAAGACTTCATGAGTTTTATCCTCCTCTATGAGGTTAAACTATGAAATTAAATGTAACAGATGTCAAAAGGTCTATACACATGAGCTCAGTAAATGAACAAATTAATTAACCCAAACACAATGTATAAAAACAGAAGCTTGTATGAAGAGCCATCAGCTCTTTTCAACACACACATGCAAAACTTGACCTGTCTCCATTTGAGTGGATCCTCACTCACCTAGGTAGAATCTCCAGTTGACCATCCAGATAGAATCTTCAGTCGATCACCCAGGTAGGACCTCTAGTCGGCTCTCCAAATCGGGCTTCCTATAGGGCCCACGTGAATGATCCCTATCGCTCATAATGGCTTGCACGATTTTTCTACAATCCTGAATCACAATGAAAATATTTTTTCCGTCATAGATGTGGAAAAAAAAATCATACCAATTCTGTTATGGCCACCCAGGCCCCAAAATGTGTGCTCCAACATTTTGTTATGCCACAAACTCCCATAAATTAGTAAAAAGGACCTTAAACTAGGTAAAGGGCACCTACATGCTCACAGAGAGAGAGATTCCTCTTGAACACTCAAGCTTTCCTTCAAGCTTAGGGTTGTTGCCTAGGACTCTAACTCGAGCATCAAAGGTTTCCATCAGAATCCCTAGCCAAAAGACTTTTCGCAGGTTTTTGATCGAGAGAAGTTCATTGAAGGATCCTTGGTCCACCGAAGAAGATGATTGGAAGCTTGCCAATGGTTGAGGAGGTGTCTTAGTGACAAAAGATCGGTCCTTTTGAGTTGCTCAATGGTCCAAAAATCTGAAACAAAAATTAAACCATTTATCCCAAAAACAAGGCATACTAACATTAAGCTGATTGCCCCTCAATGGCTAATGGGATTAGCAATGAAAGATGGATGCTCGCGGAACAAAGGGAAAGGTGTTATAATATTGCTAATAAAATGGATGTCCAATATTAGTATTCCAAGGGAAGGTTATGTCAAGTTATAAAGATGGTATCCATTGGTATTCCAAGGAAGAGTATGTCATATTACTTATAACATCTTTTACCATTTTCCTATAAATAGATGGATGGAATTGTATTTGAAAAGTATTGATGAAATAAGATATGGATGAAATAAGTAAAGATGAAATAAGAGAGAACATATTTTAATACTTTCTTTTCTTAGTCTCTTTGTTCTATTGTTACTCTTTAATTATATAACATGTTAGCATGACTCTCTATTTTATCATTTTACATTTGTTGAAGAAACTTTTATTAAGGTAAATATCATTTATATATATACGATTGTCTCTAGTCCTTGATCAATTTGAAATAATTTTTATTCTAATAAAAGATTGTGTACTAATTTACTTTGTGTGCTTTGATAGTATTATTTTGGCAAATGTGGTAAAACTTGATCTTGTGACACTAGATATCATGAGCAAAAAATATCTATCATGGATACTTGATGCTGAAATCTATTTGAAGGCTAACGCCCTTGGTGAAATCCATTTGGAGGCTACTCCAACCAAGACAAAGTAAAAGCAATGATTTTCCTGTGACACAACCTTCATGAGGGATTGATAGTTGAATACCTAACGGTAAAAGATTCTCTTGTCCTTTGAAAGAGCCTAAAAGAGTATTATGACCATCAAAAAATAGTCATTCTCTCTAAGGCTCGTTATGACTGGATGCACTTACGTCTACAAGATTATAAGACAATAAGTGAATACAATTCAGCTATGTTCAAAATTACTTTCTAATTGAAATTATGTGAAGAAAAAGTCATTGACGAGGATATGCTGGAAAAAACCTTTTTCACTTTTCATGCTTTCAATTTGTTCCTGCAGCAGCAATATCGTGAAAAGAGTTTTAAGAAATATTCTAAACTAATTTTCTTTCATTTTGTGGCTGAACAAAATAATGAACTTTTAATGAAAAACCATAAAACCCATCCAACTGGCTTTGTACCATTCTCTGAAGTTAATGAGACTACATATCAATTTTATAAACAAAGGCATGGTCGCGGACATGGTCGAGGACGTTTTGTTTATCATGGTGGTCATGTTAAAACTCCTTCTCACCACCTGAAGTGAAAAAAAATGAGAAAAAATTGAGAAAGGCAAAGGGGACTTAAGTAAAAATTTAGTGGATAACTCATGTTATCGTTGTGGAATGAAGGGTCATTAGTTGCGTACCTATCGTACACCAAAACACCTCATTGAACTTTATCAAAAATCATTGAAAAAGAATGAGAAAAAGATGAAGATAAATTTTGTTTCTGAATCTGGCCCTTCTGATACTAGATTTGATGATCTGGATGTTGCTGACTTCTTTATCTAACCAGAAAAAAAATAATGCTTGTCTAATTCATAGCATGAATGTATAAGGTTAATTTTAAGAATGCCTGTGTTATTAAAAAATACCATACAATAAAATAATACTTTATTATATATATGTTTATTTAAAAGAAACTAATGTAATGATGAATTATGACTTTTAGTTTTTATGCCTTTATATACCTTGTATTCTAATTTGTATTTCACTACATGTCATTTTTTTCATGAAGAAAATAAAATTATCTCGAGTAGGATCTTTTGTCGACAATAATAATTTATGCCTCATCGATAGTGCTACAACATACACTATACTTAAAGATATGAAATACTTTTCCTACTTAAGAATGCAGGCCATAAATGTCAATATAATTTGTGGTAGTACAAAATTGATTGAAGGCTCTGAAAGAGCCCATATCATTTTGCCTAGAGAAACAAAATTCATAATTGATGATGCCTTATATTCTCAAAGAAATTTATTGAGTTTTAAAGATATTCGCAGAAATGGATATCACATTGAGACAACTAATGAAGGCAATATTGAGTATTTGTACATTACAAGTACAATCTCAGGCAAGAAATGTGTATTAAAAAAATTATCTACATTTTTCTTTGGTTTATGCTACACAAATATAAGCACAATTGAAGCATATGCTATAGTAAACTAGAAGTTTTCTAATCAAAATAATTTTATAATTTGGCATAACCGGTTGGGTCATCCTGGTTCAATTATGATGTAAAGAATTATAGAGAATTCATGTGGACATTTATTGAAGAATCAGAAAATATTATGACCAAATGAATTCTCATACTGCTTGCTCTCAAGGTAAATTAATTATTAGGCCATCATCAGCTAATCAAGACTGAATCTCTTGAATTTCTGAAATGCATACATGATGATATTTGTGGACCTATTCACCCACCAAGTGGATCATTTAGATATTTTATAATTTTAATTGATGCTTCAATTAGATGATCACATGTATGTTTATTATCGACTCACAACATGGCGTTTGCAAGACTACTAGCACAATTAATTTGACTATGCGCTCATTTTTTAGATAATCATATTAAGACAATATGCCTTGATAATGTTGGTAAATTTACTTCTCAAACATTCAATGATTATTGTACTACTATTAGAATCACTGTTGAACACATGTAGCATATGTTCATACTCAAAATGGTCTTGCAAAATTGCTTATCAAACGGATCCAACTGATTGCAAGACCATTACTTATGAGAGCAAAACTTATTTGCATCAGGACAATGAATTATCATGAATTCTCCTCGTTACATTTGGTTTATGGCCAGAAACCAAATATTTCTCATCTAAGAATTTTTGGATGTGCGATTTATGTTTCAATTGCTCCACCAGAATGCACTAAGATGAGACCTCAAAGGAGGTCAGGGATATATGTTGGGTATGAATCTTCATTTATAATTAAATATCTTGAACCATCTATAGAAGATTTATTTATGACATGTTTTACTGATTATCATTTTGATGAGTCTATTTTTTCAACATTAGGAGGAGAAAATAAGCAGCTGGTAAAAAAAATTAGTTGGAATGAATTATCATTGTTCCATCTCGATCCTCATAGAAAACAATATGAACTTGAAGTTCAGAAGATAATTCATATGCAAAAATTAGCAAATTAACAGCCTGACGTATTTACTGACCTTAAAAGAGTGACAAAGTCACATATACCAGCTACAAATAGAGGTGGGCATTGGGCTGTGCCTGGCATGGCATGGCCCAGGCCCATCGTGCCTCTAAAATTACCGTGCCATGCCTAGCATGGCCCGATAACAAACGGGTTATGCCAGGCACGGCACGGTAAAAAAAAATTTAGGCCCAGGCTCACTTGACAATGATATCTATATGAAAATCCTAGAATATTTATAATTACCTAAAAAGTCTAACTCTAATTCGAGAGAACTTTATTCGATAAAGTTGCAGAAGTCTCTCTATAGGTTAAAATAAGCAGAGCGTATGTGGTATAATCATTTGACTGAATACATATTGAAACAAGGCTATAACAATGATTTCATATGTCATTGTGTCTTTATAAAGAGATCTGGATCATAATTTGTGATCATTGCAATATATGTTGATGATTGGAACATGATTGAAACTCCTGAAGAGCTTCAAAGGGTAGCAGATTGCTTAAAGAATAAATTTAAAATGAAAGATCTTGGAGAACAAAATTTTGCTTTGGCCTGTAGCTCGAGCATCTCAAGAATAAGATTTTTGTGCACCAATCTACTTATACAGTAAAGATACTTAAAAGGTTTTATATGGATAAAGCATACCCATTGAGTACTTCAATGGTCGTAAGGTCACTTGAAATCGATAAAGATTCTTTCCGATCTAAGAAAGATGACGAAGAACTACTTGGTCCTGAAGTACCATATCTTAGTGCAATAGGTGCATTAATGTATCTTGCGACTCACACTCAACCTGATATATCTTTTTCAGTAAACTTATTAGAAAGATATAGTTCTTTGCCTACAAGAAGGCATTGGATAGGTGTTAAGCACATATTTCGATACTTCAGAGGTACAATGGATATGGGTTTGTATTATTCAAATTTATTCAAATCCGAGTTGATAGGTTTTGCAGATGCAGGATATTTGTCTGATCCTCAAAATGGTTGATCACAAATGGGTTATGTCTTTACATTTGGTGGCACTACTATTTCATGGCATTCTACAAAGCAAATAATTGTGGCTATATCATCTAACCATGCCAAAATTCTGGCAATTTATGAAGCAAGTCGAGAATGTGTATGGCTTAGATCGGTAATCCAACACATTCAGAAGATATATGGATTATTCTCTTAAAGGAGGTACCAACTATTTTGTATGAGGATAATACAGCTTGCATAGCTCAACTAAAAGGAGGGTATATCAAAGGTGACAGAGCAAAACATATATCCCCAAAGTTCTTTTTTACTCATGACCTTCAAAAGAATGGTGCTATTAATGTTCAACAAGTTCGATCTAGCGATAATCTCACTGATTTATTTACGAAAGCACTATCTACAAAGAGATTTGAAGAGTTAGTCCAAAAAATTGGACTACAAAGACTCAAGAATTTTGAATGATAATTTTAAGGAAATATATCAAGAGATGTCATCAAAAGGAGAGTAAAATATTATACTCTTTTTTTCGTAGCTATGATTTTGTCCCATTGGATTTTTCTGGCAAGGTTTTTAATGAGGCAGTATCCCCTTTCAATAAAAGACATGAATGATATACTTTTTATGGTCAAATAAATGGATATCCAATGGAAGAGTGTTATAATATTGCTAATAAAATAGATGTCCATTGGTATTTTAAGGGAAGGTTATGTCAAGTTATAAAGATGGTGTCCATTGGTATTCCAAAGAAGGTTATATCTATTGGTATTATTTGTAACATCTTTTACCATTTGCCTATAAATAGATGGCATGAAATTGTATCTGAGAAGTATTGATACGGAAAAAATAAGAAAAGATGAAATAAGAGAGAACATATTTCAATACTTTCTTTTCTTAATCTCTTTATTCGATTGTTACTCTTTAATTATATAATTCTTAGTCTCTTTATTCTATTGTTACTCTTTAATTATATAACAAAAGGAATGATATAATACCGAAGAGTTCTAATTCCAACAATAGCTGAAAAAACAATATATGTGAGGGCTTGGCACTTCATTATAAGGGTATAAAAATAAAGTGACCAAAGACTAAAGACTTCACGAGTTTTATCCTACTCTATGAGGTCAAACTAAGAAATTAAATGCAACAGATGTCAAAAGGTCTATACATGTGAGCTCAATAAATGAACAAAGGTAGTTTAATTAACCCAAAAACAATGTATAACAAAAACCAGAAGCTCGTATGAAGAGCCATCAATTCTTTTCAACACACTCATGCAGAACTTGACCTGTCTCCATTTGAGTGGATCCTCACTCACCCAGACATAACCAGGTTTAGATTAGATGATAGAGTCCCATATCAAGGATCCAACTTATTAGATTTTATCTATTATATTTAAAATACTTTAATATGTGCTGATCTAGCGAATAGATCACATGATAACATGTAACAGAGTTAGAGAAAACCCTAATTAGAATAAAAATTCGTCTTTATAACAATCACTATGTTTAAATTAGATATGAACTCTACCTATACATGATAAACCTAATCCTATAGGGAAAAGGACTAAGTTATTCCTTTTTAAGATATGGTCTTCACTAGGATTAGAATTCAATAGGAACTATTTGATTAGAGATGCCAAGTTTCTCTATAATTCATTCACACATTTATAAAATCAGTTTAGGATCCATAGATAAAGCAAGTTCTCTTTTTTTGCTTAAGCTCTAAGTGCATCGACTCAGAGCTCTAGGTTTCCTTATTGTCCACTCGTAACTAACTTAAGCATCAAAGGATTTTTCTTTAGAGAAAAACATTGGAGTCCCCTAATATTCCTTTTTTTTGAGTGTAGGAATGCTAGTGATGAAGATGAGTGGATAGTTGAGAAGGGACTTTACTAGGCAAGAAAGAATAAATTTCGTTCATTGGCATGAAGATCATAAATAAGCATTAACAGATTAGCATTGTATGTGAGAATCCAAACAAAAGCACTGATACCTAGCCATACCACTCAAGAAGAAGGATCAAGGATTAAGTACCACCAAAATAAGAATGTGTTAAGCTTTAGCCGGCTCTCAAGAATCCATCGAAGTGCACGCCGGCTAGCTTTGCTTTACCACAATTCTCCTCTATGCCAGTTTCACCCTTTGCGCATAATGAAATTCGAGATTTAAACCCAAAGGTAGAGACGCTAATAAGCATTATTCAAGTCCTTGTCTCCCAACAAGCCATGTTGTTGGTCCAGATGGCAACCCAAGAGGGGGGGATGAATTGGGTTCTTAAAAGAATTTAAACAAATTTAAATAAGTAACTCTAATGTGTAGTATGAGTGCAAGAAAAGATATTATAAGTAGATTATGAAGAGGAGAGATGAGAGGAAAGAGTCAAGCACGGAAAATATAAGGATTTTATAGTGGTTCGGTGTTAGCTACACCTACATCCACTCCTAAGGAACTCTTGGGCCTCACTATAATCTTTTCTAATTAAAATGGAGTTGTTTTACAAGCTCATTACTCAAACTTGTTGTTTTACTCTGGTATCATAATGAACCCATCTGGTTTTTAGAGAATCACTAGCACACAATTTTTTACAAACCTCCTAGCTTGCACAAGGCCAAACTACCTCTTTGAATCAATTTTCTTATTGAATCAACTAACAAAAATAATATGAGTTTGGTTACAGCAGAAATAAAGCTCTAAAATCGAGCAAATAAAATAATGTAATCAAATAGAAATAGAAGGAGCCTGATTAGAAGATTTTGAAGTTGGCTTTTTTTCTTTTCTTCTTTTCTTTTCTTTGATCTTCCTCAAGATATGCTTGAAGCTTTGGAAGATTCTTTGACATTGAAGCTTTTGAAGAACTAGGGATCTCTTCTCTTCCTTTGATTTGATAAAACAAGATTAGCTTCAGATTCTTGAAATTTTTCTTGACCTATGTTTTCACTCTTGAACTTTTGAAATTTAAACTTTTCTCTTATAGTTTTCCACTTCTCCTCCTCTCTTTTTTGAGTCAATCCAGGGCTCTACTTATAATCCCATTCTAAATCCACTTCTAGAAGCTAACTAGCTGTTATTAGTGATAGAGATATAGATTAAAAGATATGCTTTATGTTATGTCTTTATATTTTAATGAGAATTCATTTTGAGCAATGTGTGCCATTTACTATATATGTGCATGTGTCTAGTATTTACAAAGAGTATTTGATCTAGTGTGTAGAGTACGGCTTACACACAGAAGACTAGATCATCGGTTCTTTTGGAATACAAGTTTATTATTCATAGTTTTAGATAAAATTGGACACACCATCAGTAGAACTGTAGCACAAATTTTTAGTAGGTCTGTCTTGACTACGGAGAATGGTTTATTCTAACTATTTGTGCTAGTACACTTTGTGTGTATTGAACAGGACCCAGTTGAGTTAATTATTTTATACTAACTTTATAAAATAATTTAAAACTCATGAATATTATGATTACTTATGCTCTTAATCTGAATTCTATTTCTAGACACGTGTATGTAGTGATTATTTCTTTGATTACACATAGAGTGAGATTCTATATGAGTCAATAAACTCAGTGTGTTGGGCAATAACATTATATATATGGTGAATATTAATAGTTGAAGGAATCCATGTCCTGTTAATTTGGATTGATGATATCCCCTTGAGAAAGCTTATAAGTTTTGATTGTATCAAATCTTGCAAGTAGATTTTGAATTTGATACATCAAATAAGTTAAGTGGATAAGTCTCAAGGATAATAAAAGCTAATTAAATTATATTGTCAGTAATTAAATTTAATTGATGGATATATGTAATCTTAACGTGGGGAGATAATAAGTATTTAATATTAAAGGCTCAAAATATAAATTCGAATATGATTAGGAGTACAATTATAATTCTTTAGTGGAATGAATTGTAATTTATGTAATTGAATCCTAACCCGGGGTAGGATTCGAAGATTTAATTACATGGGAAGTCCTTTTCATATTTGCCTATTGGTCCCTGTTGTAGCCCTATAAATACCCTCTCAGTTGGTTGCTAGGGTTAAGGTTTTGAGAACGGTTTTGAAGAAAAAAAAACAAGAAACCCTAGGATGGCCAAGAGATCCCACCATCTTGTGAGAGAAGGAAGGTATTTTTGGGAATACAGCGGAAGGCTAAAAGGTCGAGGTCGAGCAATCGAATCAAAGTGTTCCAAAGTTCAAATCTGAAGGTATGATCTTGTACTCATAGATTAGAACGGTAAAAGTTTTTTGTATTACTCATATACACTATAGCCGTGATCTTGGGGGTATTCCACGTTCCCCAACAATTAGTAGGTGGAAGAGTGTTTAGCACGGATGAAGAAAGAGCCGTTGAGGTTTAATGAAGAAATGTTAGGTTCTGAAGCCGTCTCTGACAATTCTAGAGTTAGCTTGTGTTTGACTCAAATAGATATAGGAGTCGGTTCGAGCGCATGATGATCATTAATGAATTTCTATCCATAGAGGAGTCAACTCTGACAGTTCTAAGGGTCGGCTCAAACTCATGCGGGAGTCTGCTCGAGTTGAACCCCAAAAAATACACTCTATATAACTAACCGAGTTGACTTGAGCTTCTAGTAGAGTCGACTCGAGCTCGACGCAGAATAGATATCTTTCTGTCTTTCTGACGGAGTCGACTCGAGACTCTGCAGGAGTTGACTTGAGCTTGATGCAAAAATATAGTATCTCTATCTTTCTGATCGAGTTGACTCGAGCATCTGGTGGAGTCGACTTGAGTCCATGCCAAAAGTGTTAAAATGTGCTGAAACATTCCAGAGTCAACTCCTTGACTATGAAAGTCGACTCTAAGTGCTAAAATTGACGCTTAAAGCTAGACTCAAAACCAAACTCGATTTTCCTTATGATTTTGATTGATTAAATATTTAAATCTATGAAACACTTAATCAAAATCATTAGTACTAAAGGGAATATACTCAAATAGTTTTTGTTATTCATCAAAATTAATATTTGGGTCAACACATGTCCAGAGGCTAAAGTGAATTGGAGAGACCATCAAGAGATTGAACCTAGCAACCTTCGAATGTGCTTAAGGAGTGGCTCCAGAACTAAATAATTGAGGCTGGGCCCAACAAACCTCTAGATGAGCCTAGGGATCACTGTTAGAATCTAAGAACTAAGGTTCACTGCCTCTTTCATTGAAGGAAGAGTTTTATGATCGCTTGTCTAACTTGGATGAGTGCACCACTCCAAGGGTACCTCCAGCTAGCCAAATATATATAGATTAGCAATTTGAAGAAATCAACTAGAAGATAGGCAAAATGATGCATAAGGATGCACAATGGGTATATGTTGCTCCTATATAATATTTTGTATATCCCAACTGTCTGATGTAATTTATGTTAGTCCTTGCCCTATTGGCCTTGGGTTACACCTTTTGTTTCTATAGGAATGTTATAAATATATATGGATGATGACTTGTTTTTTTATGTATAATTGTTAAATAATTTCTTTAAACTTAATGTTGATTTTGGTGAACATTATTCCTTATTTACTTGTGTGTTTTTATTAAATAGTTTCTTTGGACTTGATATTGATTTTGGTAATCATCATTCCTCATTTGCTTGTTCTTTTCTTACTAAGAGTAATAATTTGAAATTGTATGTCAGACTTGGTCATATGGGCTAAGTTAGGATAACAAGATTGGCAAGGGAAGGGCTACTGGGCTCTCTTGATGAAGAAAACCTCCGTGTGAGTCTTGCTTAGTAGAAAAGGCATTAAAGAAGCCTTTTGGTATGGTTTTAAGGGCCTGTTAACCTTTTAAAACTAGTGCACTCTAACATCTGTAAACCTATAAATATAAGGGTGTACTACAGCACCTCTTCTTTCTTCGCATTCATAGACAACTATTCAAAATTCAAGTATATGTACTTGATTTCTTACCATTATAAAGTATTAAATTGCTTCAAATGCTTATTATCAGAAATGAAGAATCAGAAGGAGAGGACTTTGAAAGCTCTTCAAAGTATAGAAGGCACGGATATTTCTTTGAATAATTCAAGAGGCTCTATGAAGAAATGGGGGTACATAGGCAACTTATAATTCTTAGGTATTTTAATAAAATGTAGTTGTAGAGTATAGAAATAAGACTTTACTAAACATGATTAGGTCAATGATAGTGCAAACATACCTCTCAATAAATTTTTAAGGGGATGTATTGCTGATTACTACCTATGTCCTTAACTTTATACCCAGTAAATTGGTGCCTACTATTCTATATAAGCTTTAAAATGGCATAAAATCAAACTTAAATCATTTGTACCTATAGGGCTTAGTAGGATATGTTTATAGTACCTCCCATAGGTATGGAAAGCTAAGCCTAGTGCTAGCAAACATATATTTATTAAATATTTTGAAAATTTCAAAGGATGTGTAATATATGGTGAGCATCCTGATGAAGGAATAATTGAAGTAGAGTCTAATTAAGTGGAATTCATAAAGAATGAATTCCTAAATATTGGCGAAGTAAGGAAGGATTTGGAATTATCTGAGTTACAAGAGGACTCTCATACTATTTTTGGTGAAAAAGAGGATTATAACATTTTCCAAAAGTCGCCATAGATAATGAGAGTGGCTTATCTAATGGGAGCACACCGGCAAATGAGAGTGCACCAACTAAGACAAGAAAGAGTGCACTTATAAATGATAATGCATAACTAGAAAGTAGCCCTTAAAGTCTAAGTTTCCAATAGTGGAGAAATGAATGTAAACTTGTACCACATTGACATTTTGAAATTGAAGATGTATTCCTTTGTACTCTATTAAATACATATGAGCTAGTCTTTTTTGCTGACTTTACCTATTCATGATTAGTGGCTAGCAGCCATGAAGTGTAGGATTGAATCGATGGCTAAAAATCAAGTGTGAGAGTTGGTTTATCTTTCCTTTGAGCCCAAAACGATAGGAAGCAAAAGGGTTCCAAAAATAAAATGCAAAGTAGATAGATTAATCAGTAAGTATAAGGCTTGACTTATGACAATGTATTATACCCAAATGAAGAATTTAGACTATAAATAGACATTCTCTTTAGCGATAAGATTTGTGTTTATTCACTTAATCCTAACTATTGTAGCTCATTTAGATTTGGATTTACATCAAATGGATATCAAGATAGCATTTCTTAATGGAGGGCTAGACAAAGATATATATAAGGATCAATCTATTAGTTTTGAAGTCAAAACATGAAAAGGCAAAGTGTACTATCTTAAAATGATCTATACATAGTCTTAAGCAGTTATCTAGGTAATGATTTCATAGATTTTATGAAGCCATTATATTGGTTCGTTTAAACATGATCGAGGAAGACCATTACATATATATATATATAAGAAATCAGAAGATGAAATTTTGATTCTATTATTGTATATAAATGATATTCTTTTAGCTAGAAATAATATAGGATTAGTCAATGCTATTAAAGAGTAATTATCTTATGTCTTTGAGATGAAGGATATAGGTGAAACGAATTATGTGCTCAGAGTAAGAATCTTAAAAGATTGCTTTAAGAAGTTTCTTGGTTTATCATAAACAACTCATATTAAGAAAATTTTAGAACAATTTTCAATGCATTATTTAAAACTTATTGATGCTCTTATTAAGAAGGGTTATACTTTGAGCCTCGATCAATACCTTAAGATAGAGAAAAAGGATAGATGAAGAAGGTTCCCTATGTTAGTGTACTAGGAAGATTGATGTACACTATGCCATGTACTCACTCAGATATTTGGTTTATAGTCATCTTTGTTACTCAATATCAAAGTAATTCAAAATTTCCTCATTAAAAAGTAGTTAAAAAAATATTTTATTACCTTTATGGTATAGTCGATTTCATCCTATCTGATCAAGGAGGAGACTTGAGATAAAAAGGTTGCTATCAAATTGAGCGATGATAGAGACGAGCATATAGCTACCTTACAATATATATGTGTTCATTCTTTGAGTGGGAGATGTCTCTTCGTACAATAAGAAATAGAGCTATATTACTTTATTTATGATAGAAGCCAAATATGTCACTTGTTCTGTTGCTTATCAGGAGGTAGTATGGATGAGAGGATTCTTGAGAAGACATGAGGTTTTAGATTGTGCTTGTGAGGTTATTTAGATTTGTTTGGAAAATATGATAATGTTGTAGCACACTAAAGATCCAAAATACCATGATAGAATGAAGTATATTGACATTAGATATCACTATGTTTAGGACATATTTAAGCAAGAAGAGAAGAGGTCACCCTTAAGCACATTTCTATTAGGAGAATCAGGGTTGATCCATTAACTAAGCCTATAACTAGAAATGCATACTAAACCTATGTGAGGAGTTTGGGTCTTCGTAGAGGTTGATAGGTGAGGGTTGTGCTTTGGACATTATTGAAATAAAACATTTATTTCTTTACCTTTTATGATGTATTCCATAAATGTGATGGCATAAAGCATATGAATGTGTAAAAATTATAAAAGCTCATATTAGTCCACTCACATGGAGCCCTGGTGCTTTTGTAATGAGTAGGATGAATCAAGAATAGCTATAAATTGATGCTTCAGTAGTGACATTATGTAAAGTTGCATGAGTTGCAAGAATATTGCCTTAGTTAGGATTGAGATAAGGCTCAAAAGAGTCAAATGTGAAATTTGTTCACAAATCTATATAGAGTCTATGGATGCCAAATGTGAGCATATTTGTTGGTGCTTAGGTTAGACATTTATACGATGCCCAAACTCAAGTTTGTATAGCATTTGAGATTGATATGATCGATTAACTGGGAACTCTACCGTAACATGCATCATGTAATGCATATGTTGAAGTCAACAATTTAGGAAGTGGCATAACAAATTTCCTTTCTGTCACTATCTACTCAGCTCAACTCAACTCATCTAAGCCTTTTCCTAACTATATGGGCTCTCTATCACTGTGTAAGCCCTAAAATTATGTTCTCTTAAACTTGAAACTATATCATGAAATTATAGTTCAAGCTAACTTTCTTAGCTTTGTCAACTAAGGCTATGAAAGATGCAACAACATGAAATATTATTAGAAAGTTAATTGAACAAAGATGGATGGCTATTAAAGTTCATGGAAGATCATTTGATAACACACCCTGAGTTTATAATCCATAGATTGGCAATTATTTTATTTTAAGTTGCATATAATCATAGACATAGACATTTAATTTGGTTTCTTAAATACTGCTCAAGGGTAAGTCTCTTGATTGGTTGAAAATACTTAATTTAGTGTGATCCAATTATCGAGGGTATAAATGAAATTGAATTGATGATATGCTATGATAGTTAGATGGTGACTTAATGTAATATTTTCATTGTGCGTGTTTCATCAGGTTGCCTACTCTACTACCTGAATAGAAAAAATGTATAAATGAAGTTAAGAATTCTACGCCCTATGTGAATGAGTGGGAGATTGTTGATTGCTGATCTAGTTGACTAGATCAAACATCCATGATAACATAGTTCCCACCAAAGCAGGCGGTGATATGAAGAATAATTAAAAAAAGAGGGGCATTACCTCTACATCCATGGATACAATAGTGTAGAGTGTGGAAGAGAAAGAGACTCTAGTAGCTTCCTTTCGCTTGATATTTGCCTATTTTTCTACATTTAGGTAATCTACTTTCCTATCATTTTGCTTCAGTAATGGTGGTATCATTGCTACTCTATGCCTCATCTTTCCAACCTTTGACACCACCATCGCTGCCTCAAGAATCTATAGATGATAATGGTTTCACCCCTAATGATCATTGTAGTAGGACTAAGAAGAAGGTAAGGGTAAGATTGGGCCCTTCTAACAATGAAAAAGACATTTAAAGCCAATGATGGTGCCGAATGTGAGCCCCACACATATTGGCTATTATTAGCTTTTGACAAGGCTCCAAGGGTGAGATCACTACTAAGAGGGCATGGGTCTAGCAAGGGAGTCCATAGATGATGATGAAATCATCATAGAGAAGGTTGAAGCAATGAGATTTTGCCATTGTTGCATCTCTCTGTCCTCTCTTTTTCCTCCATCTTCATTGGCCAAACTTGTTGCTAAAGGAGGAAGTGGCAATGAGGCTTGTGATGCCTCCTACTCTTCCAACACCTTGAATCAAGGGTTCGAAATCCCTTGGACCCCTCCAACTAAAGAAGAGGATTTTGGGTTTATGTTTTATAAAATTAATTTACTTGATTTTTCAATAAAGAATAACAATAGTAATAAAGGGGCCTCATTTTGTTGCATTTTTTCTCCAGAATATTTATTATACTGGAATGTTATTTGTGACATTATTATTTAGTATTTTATAATTTTCATAATAATTTTTATATTTTTTTAAAATATAGAAATTAGGAGAAATATTGAAAAAGCATAATTCTTGATTTTGTATGCTCTTAACATCATGCTTTAATTTCTAAAATGCCATGTAGCAGCACCTGATTAAAGCATTGCTTTGCAAATTTTGATTTAAATATAACATATTTATTATGCATATTATTTAAAAAAAAAACATGTTAAAGATAAAAATTAGATATCATAGCATGATGTTTTTGAAATAATCACACGCATGCATAATTAAATTAGATGCCAACTTTTGTAGAAACTTTAGTTGGAATGTTGTTATACTAGTTGGATTCAAAGATTATTGTGGCTAAATTAAATTAAGGTAAGAAACTAAAAGCTATGAGACGACTGCTCAATGCATAAGTGATTTGACATATATATAAAAAAGAGGACTAAGAATAGATTGATAATCACATGCAGGAAAAACTTCATATCTTTATATATTATAAATAGCATAACCTTGGCTAAGTAGATAGAGTAAAGGGATTTATGTAGCCTAATTTAACTATTTTGAAATTAAAGCTTAGTTGTTGTTATTATATGTCTAGTCTGATCATGTTACAAAAGATAATATAATATCTATCAGTCCAAAAAAAGCTACACTAATATGAATATTATATATATATAAACATTTTCATGATATCTAATAGAATTACCTTTCAAATGCATCTTGAATCATACCAAACAAAAGTCGAAAGATAAAATTATTGGTATCTTTGTAGATATGTTAATATCAAAAACTTTAAAAATATTGTGAAAATACTATCTCATATATAGAAACTTGTGTTAAATAAGTTAGAAGCCTGGTGGAATTTTGAAATCTATTTTTTACTATTTATTTAACATCCATCTCTTTATTTTTTTAAACAATTTGTATTTTATGACAATTAAGGAAGTTTATTGACTTCACAAAAGTCTCTCCTATGAATAAGCATGAGTTATTCTCTTTTAATGTTAAGTAATTCCTTAATATTTTTATTTAAAATTCTATTCTAATTCTTGGCCTAAAATGGTTCCTTATTTGATGTGAGACCATGATCCATTAGAACCAATTGGTATAAGGCCAAAAGCTTTATACATTTCTCAAAATGATTCCAAGCATAAAGCTGAAGTCTTTCAAGCAGTTGGCATGAGGTCAATAGTTAAACCTTTATACACGCTTATATAATCTCTTTAGATTTGATATTAGAGCTTAAGATCATACTTTAGATTGGTGTTAAAATCAAAGATTCTACATCAAATTTGGTATCAAATTTAAATTTGTTAATCCAGTTACTCCATCAATTCAATATCTCTCTTCCACTTCCTCTCGATTGTACAATTTCTTCTATTTCCATTCCTGCACAAGCCCCACATCATCGTAGTTTGCAGCTTTTACTCTGAGAACACCTCATACTATATCTCCTCCATTCTCTCTCTCTCTCTCTTGCAAAAAATGGGACTCTAAGGGCTTGTTTAGATGGAGTATAATGAGGGGAAGGAAAAGAAAACAAGAGAAGAATAGTCTTCAAACAATTATATGGAAGAAAGGGAAAAAAAAGCTGATGGAAAAAATGGAGGTTATTCATTTTCCTCCATTCTTCCTTAAAAGGTTATGTTGATGCTGAATCACCAGTACTGTTTTCTTTGTTACGAGATCTCCTACTGAAGGAAGAGAGAGCCCCCCCAAAGAACCTCCTTCCCTTCCTCTTATATCTTTTGAGCCTTTCCCAAAATGTTCTTTTCTCCTTTTCATCATCATATCGTCAGCATCGAGTTATTTTTTCTTTCTTCTTTTTCCCGGCTAGAAAGTCAACGTGTAAGATAAAAGTTAGCTTCAGACGAGAGCGTGCCACGTGGTTATCTATAGATAATTAATAGCAAAGGTATTAAGAAACTTGCTCCGGAAGCTAAGGATCTTCATGATGATCTCGATTTTCTCAAGGGAATGTCAGGGTTAGTGGGAATGTCAGAGTCAGAGAAGAGTTATCTGGCCCTAAAACAGGTGCTCAGTAACTCCTTTATTCGAGCTTTTCGATGGATGGTAATGCTCCAGCGTTTGTCTTATTCGAGTCATTTAAAGCGTCATGATGTTTAATGATTCTCGATTTCTGTTCAGGACACGACAGCTCCTCGCGTTTAGTGCTTTTGATACGAGAATGATTCCAAGATTAGAGGCCGTCCAGGACCTGGGGGCCGCCTAGGACTAGGGCCACCCAGAAGCTGGGGGCCGCCCAGAACCTGGGGGCCGCCCAGGACCTGGGGGCTGCCCAGAACCTGGGGGCCGCCCAGAATCTGGGCGCCGCCTAGGACTAGGGGCCACCCAGGACCTGGGGGCCGCCTAGGGCTAGGGCCGGCTAGGACCAGGAGGCCGTCCAGGACCTGGGGGCCGCCTAGGACTAGGGGCCGCCCAGGACCTGGGGGCCGCCTAGGGCTAGGGGCCGTCCAGGACCTGGAGGCCGCCTAGGACCAGGAACCGCCCAGGACCTGGGGGCCGCCTAGGACCAGGAGGTTGCCTAGAACCTTGGGGCCGCCTAGGACTAGGGGCCGCCCAGGACTTGAAGGCCGCCTAGGCCTAGGGGCCATCCAGGACCTGGAGGCCGCCTAGGACCAGGAGCCGCCCAGGACCTGGGGGCCGCCTAGGACCAGGAGGCCGCCCAGAACCTTGGGGCCGCCTAGAACCAGGAGGCCGCCCAGAACCTTGGGGCCGCCTAGGACTAGAGGCCGCCTAGGACCCGAGGGCCGGCTAGGACCAGGAGGCTGCTCAGGACCCGAGGGCCGCCTAGGATTAGAGGCCGCCCAGAAGCTAGGGGCCGCCTAGGACCCCGATCTTACTTCCTGTTTACCAACCATATCAGGTTAAATTTTTTTTACCTCCAAATTGGGAAGTACATAGGAGAGAAGAATGGGTTTATAATTTTTATCCAATCTTTTCAACTTTGTCCCTATAAATTTATTTGAATTTTTTTATGGTAACAAGTATATTTGTAATTTTATAAACATAATTTCCATCCAACTCTTTATGAAATAAGGTGAATGAAAATTATCCTCTTTCTCCTTTCATGTTTTTCAAATAAGAAAAGAGCAACAACCTTTTTCTTCCCTTCCTTCCCCTTCCTTTCTTTGCCCACCCCTTTTCCTCCACCTTCTTTCACCTCCAAAGATCCAAATAGTCCTAAGTGGCATCAAGAGTTAGGAAGACTTTAAAGGGTATTTGATAGCCCAAATGAGACCACTATGATTAACTATTATCCTCATTTCAAGGTGATCTTATACTTTAATTTAATTTTATTGCTTTTGGTATGCTATACCTGAGTGACTAAAGATTCTAGATATTTATATTCAAAGTTAATTCAAGCATGATCTATACTATCAAAATTTACATGGCGTTAGTTTTATCTATTCACAAGTTCTTATCTTTTAGCCTGTGGTTTGGATGGAGAGAAAAGTAGGAAGAAAAGAAAATTAGAGAAAAAAATAGGAGAGAAAATAAAATTTACCTTGTTTGGATGGAGAGAAAAGCAGGAAGGAAAGAAAACTAGAAGGAAAAAAAAAAGAGAAAAAGTGGGGAGCCCCATCTAAAAGTTCTCTTCGAAATTGAAGAGATTTCTAAGAGAAAACTCAAGGGTGCTCTTTTATTTTTTTCATTTCGATATTGACCCTCTCAAAGAAAAAATATTAGACCATTGATAAAAATATGTAAGCATTTGTAATAAGGACATTATTGTCATTATAAATTAACAACTTTTTTTTCCTCTTTATTTTTCTCCCACTCATCCAATATAAGAAGAGAAAATATTTTTTCTCCACTTTTCTCTTCTTTCTTTTTTTCTTCCTCTATTTTCTTTCCTCCCTACTTTTCTCTCCATCCAAATAGAGCATTAGTGATAAGAATAGTTTTTGTATCAAAATAATTAAGATTGGATAGCATCTTTGTTAATTAATTGGAACAAGTTAGAAACCCATGTTATGGAATTCTTATTTTTAAGTACGTATAAACTATGCAAAGGCTTTTGAGTTAGTCTTCTTAATATCTCTATTAGTGCCATTGGCCATTCAATAAAATATTGTTTACTTCTCTTAGTATACAGTGAAGAGTAAATGAGCTAATTTAGTTAACAATCTACAATTAACCTATTTAATATGCCATAAAAATATAAAATGACTAACCATATAATACTAAAATTATTCTTGATATATTCTATAGCTAACAATCTACAATTATAGCTTCCTTCTTTTGAGTTGCCAAACTCCAATCCTCTTTCATTATGAAAAGGGTTACAGCCGGCCTTCTAATGTAGCATGTCTATTTTAAGGAAAAGGATTACTGCATCATTCTTCAACGAAGCAAGTATGCATTGATATTGGCTATTCGCATGTGCTGATATGCGTGTAATATGCTACAAGGCTTATGGGTCATATATATGCATGATTATTGCATCGAAAAATAATAATATTTTTTTATATTTTAATGAGGAGGGATGTTGGAGCTAACGGAAACGAAAAGGTATCTTCTTTAAATTTTCATTTAAAAAGACGCCGATTCCTTGATCTTATCATCAAGAGCAATCTCCAATCCAACGGCAAACGTTGAGCTCCCCAGCCCATCAGAGAGCAGTTGGAACATGGACTACCTTCGCCTAAATATGGCAACAACCGGCAATCGCGGGTAAACTGATCGAAATGGTGACTGGCCTGCCCGGTAGCCTTTGCGGCCGAGAAAAAAAAAAGGAGGGGGGGAGAAAGGCGAGGGTCGGTCTCGTGCTCTCCACACGTTTTTCCGAGCCGTGGGATTCCGCCGGTCCGAGAGAAGGGGAACCAAAGGAGAAATTTTGTGTCCAAAATCTCCCCGAAGCTTCGTCCCTCGAGGTATTCCACTGGTTTGGCCCGATTCTGGATGTTGATTTTTGTCGAATTTGTTTTATTTTTCCTCGTAGGTGACCCCCTTGATTGTTTCCCTTTGGTCGGATCATGTGTCTTTCCTTTCTGTATTTTTCCTCTGAAATTTTATGGTGGTTTTTCTGATAATTCAGCGATTATGTTCGCATTTGGAGTTTAGATGGACGTATTAGATCCAGTGTTGGAAGAAAGATGAAATTTTTAGGGTTTATAGAGATCCATGTGTTCCTTGAAGATTGGAGCGCTTCTGGAAGATGAAAACCTTCAAGACAGATACCTGAATCGTGTTCCTTTTCTTTATATATATATATGGTATATTTTAGGAGATTTTTGGGCTCGATGTATAGAGATCCATAGTTCTTTGCAAATTCTAGAGTTATTGTGATATTTTTATTTTCTTGTATATAATTATTTTAGGCATTGAAGTCTGTTTCTTGGGTTCAGTTGGCCGGGCTGTGAGTTTCACTCTGGATATTTATGTTTCTGGCCTTCTGTATCAATGATCCAGAAGTATGTTTAGATGTAGCCCTGGTTTTGGGCTGCGCAGTTGAGATTTTGATAGCTTGTATGATTTCCTTTCCTTCTAGCAAATTGGTATAGTAGTTCATAGCTGATTGAGGTCTGTTTATACCACATGATACCAGATCTGGACTTGAATTGCATCCTTTTTTTTTTTTTCAAAGTGCCATTGAAAACTTTTGCATATTATAAATGCCAATTATGGATGAGTGACCCAAGGAAAGCTGAAGTTTGATGATGAAATTGTGATCGGTGAACTTTATACTTTCCATGTATATTGTGTTAGTTTCTTTTTCTAATTGTATCATGTTCTTTTTTATCTGATTTTGATTTCATCAGCAATGCCGTGTTAAATATGTTCTTGTCTATGGGAGCCATTTGAAACACTCAGCTAGTATAGTAAAAGCTTGAAATAGTAGTTGTTGCAATTAAGCCTATGCCAGCAATTAGCTGAAGTTTTTGGTTCACTATTATGGAAAGGATATGCCTTGATAATCTTCTTCAATGTTCATTTCAGGTGACAATCATGTTGCAGTGATATAAATTAAGCACTGTGGCCGCTACTTACATAATTTTTTTTTAAAAAAAACTTGAGCATGATAGCCTTGCACTTAGAAATATTACCTACATGTTATCGTCTTTAGTCATAATGTTCTATATTTTATGATATATGAAATTGTCAGACCAGTGGCTGCTTAGCACTTGCCATTCTATTTCGTTATCCTTTTTTGCCAGCCTTTTTCTTGGTTTAACTACTTTGAAGGCTCTATGATATCTAGTAGCGCATAACTTATTTCAGTTCATTACCAGTTTGCTAGTCCAATAGGCTTTTAATTAACCTGAGTTTTGATCTCATTTTTTTTACTTTTCTCTGTTTTCCTCACTTGATTTATATGTGTTATACTCACCAATGACTTCTCCAATCAGATAATTATCCATATGCTCTTGACTGCTAGAGCATTCTGATCTCCTTAGGCTACTGCATGACAAATGAATGCTTCATTCAACTTTGCGAGATTTTAGGTCTCTGAAAATTTTCATTTTCTCCTTAATTATGTGTTTTAATCAGTTTAAAAGGTTGCTTGACTCTGACTCCTATGGTTGGTTCCATGTTGCTGTGCATATGCTCTCTCTCTCTCTCTCTCTCTCTCTCTCTCTGGCATGTCATAACCTAGCTATACAGGATGCAGTTTCTTGACAATTTTGTTACGGTTTTAGTTGAATACTTGCATTCTTCAAGTTCACAGAAATTATTTAAGACTCAAACTGGGAGTTATATTGCACATGCTTCCTATATAAGAAGTTATCTGTATCCTTATACCTGTCTGAGCATTCTTTTTTTCAATTCTATCCATATATCGAGTCTATTTTTATTCTAGCTTTTCATCAATACAACTAATTATGGCACTCCTGGAAACACATTCTTTCTGTGCTAAGGTTTTCTTGCATGCTTCTTATGGTCATCTGATAGTACTACATATGAGCAAGAACGGTTTTTTGCTTTTTCAGGCTACTCGTTCTCAAGATGGAATTCTTCTTCAGTGGATTCACCAGTGAACCGTCAGCATATGAGAATTTTTTTCTCATCCGGACATCCAAAGATGCCCATTTTTGAGAAACATCAATGAACTGACAAACTTTTCATTATCTTCGTCTGTCAATTTTCCTGCTTCTGTAATTTATTCCTCTATCCTCTACTAAATGGAAATTTGTTTTTACATATGGATGCAAATGCTTAGTCTAGTGCCATTCTGCTTCTTTTAGGTTAGAGGAGCCAAGGGCCCAATCTTTGAAGATGGACCCAACTTTGACATGGCATTCAAGCTTTTCCATGGGCGTGATGGAGTTGTCCCACTTTCTGGAAAATCTTATGTGCATGATGTAAATGTGGAACCTGAGCCTGTGCCCCAGTTTAACCCTTTGGCAGCCAAGGCAGCTACTATCAGCCTCTCAGCTTTTGGATTTGGAGGGCCTTTTGGCTTTGATTTCTTCTCAAACAAGTGGAAGAAACAGAATAAGAAATCCTCCAAGAATGATCCTTCTTCACAGGTTAGCATTGCTTTTGGCTCTTCTCTGTTGTATGAACTTGAACTTTTATCTGGTCAAGGCTCTGTATTGTTAAATACTTTCATATACGTACCCTTCAGTTAGATAGGATTCGGTTAAGTTGATCTATGCTTAAAATGACTACTGTGCTAGCCCTTCCCCCCCTTCCTGGAAGATATGTTTGCTGGAGCTTTCCCAAGTCTTGAGCAACTGATTTTCTTGTACTTAGACCTATAAAGTTTTGAAGCATTTAAGTAAAACAATCATCATCATGATGGAAAACTGTAGTTGTCTTAATCCCAGCAAAGTTGAAAAAGGCAGTAAAAAAGTTATCTTTTTAGTGAGGAAGATGATTTGTTTGCTGAACTTCTTACTTCCGCTTGTTCTTATGTTTCAGAATGGGAGTGATTCCTCACACGGAGCACTGAGCAATGAGTGGCTGAAAACTGGGCAGTGCCCCATCGCAAAGTCCTACAGGGCAGTGAGCCATGTTTTACCTCTTGTTGCAAAGGCCCTACAGCCACCACCAGGTGTGAAACTAAGATGCCCACCTGCTGTGGTTGCAGCTCGAGCAGCACTAGCCCGAACGGCCCTTGTGAAGAACCTCCGTCCCCAGCCATTGCCTGCTAAAATGCTAGCAATAGCTATGCTAGGCATGGCTGCCAATGTTCCCCTTGGAATATGGCGAGAGCACACAGAAAAATTCTCCCCACAGTGGTTTGCAGCTGTCCATGCTGCCGTTCCATTCATTGCAATGCTCAGAAAGTCCGTGTTGATGCCAAAGACTGCAATGGCATTCACCATAGCAGCCTCGGTTTTAGGTCAGACCATTGGTTCAAGGGCTGAGCGGTACCGGCTGAAGGCAGTGGCAGCAGCAAAGGAGTCTGAAAATCCAGCCAGCAAGGTTTCATTTATCCTGAAAAATAGTGGACACTGTGCTGATGAGGGTGAGGGAAGAGTCTGGAATCCACTTCCATTCAAGGCATCTGGTTCAGGCTCGTCTTCAGCTGCAACACCAACTGCAAGCGTGTGTTTCTGATAATGGTAAAGAATATTGGTTTGTGATCGGTGCAATTGTCTTGGTTGTTCATGTTGCAAAAGACTATATGAATCCATGCATTAGCATATTTGAGAAATACTCCTCAGTACAGTGAGGTTGGAAGATGAATAAGAGCGATTGGAAATGTTTCAACTGATGATGTAAACTAGATTCTTATTATGATATTATGTTATTTATATCCTGTGTCTTGATGGATCTCAGGCTGTAGTATGATGCATTAAAGGATGCATTCCAACTTGAAAGTCAAGATACTTATCCTCTTGCTGTGGCTGCATTATGGAGCAATGAAAACAGTTGTGATTTGGTTGGCATTGGTGGAGTTGGTGGACGGTGTCATTACTTGCGCTGTTATCCGGTCCTCTCTGATTTATTAATGCTGCATGATTGATAAATAAATATGTCACACCAGCTACCCTTTCATGAGTCAAAGAAGTTGATAGGAGTTCTCGAAAGTTCGAGCGAACGAACCCTTGCTAGAAAAATCTTCATTTATATTCTCTCTACATCGATTATTCATTTTCCTTTTGCTTACAGAATTTCCACTGACCCAAGATGTGATAAAAATGTATACTTTGCCACAATCTTGTCTGATCTGCTTGGGTTTGGTTTCATATATTAAGATTTATCAAAGTTTGCACATGTTTCATAGCCAGAATATAACTCAAGATCAACCCTTGTTTCTGTGCCAGATATGTAACCAAGGCAACTTTTGTGCAAGAGAGGAGGCTGCAACTGAATCTATGCGTCCGTAACAACTCTGAGTGCAAGTTAGATGATAGCATGTTTTTAGTGTATAACAATCTTTTTCCTTTATTGTATGATATTTTTATTGCATATTACAAGTCGATCAAAATATCTCGAATCGGATTGTTAGTACTATATGAGTGGCTTCATGTTATGGTGAAACTTTACTATCGTTCCATGAATAGTTCATTGCCTATCAACTTTTGAATATTTAGATTGGTTCTGATATCATTTATAATGCAAAGTTATCTGCTGCCTAATTAACCTACCATCGTGCTGGATCCACATATCCTTAAAAATTTGAGTGAAGTTAATTAGTAGCATACTCTTGGGGTATTGCAACTTTTATAAAGGTTAGGCAAGTTATTTTTAAGCAACAACTGAACGGTCTAAAAAAATACCAAAGTTATTGTTATTATTATTATTTCGATGGCCGACCATGGCTGGGATAAGCGCTCATGTTCAAATGTAGAGCTTACTCAACCCAAGCCACTGCTACTTGGGATAAGCAGCTGCCAAATGGGATAAAGTTATTTGACCATTTACACGGAATAATTTTATTCTACAGAATAAGCATCACTTGTTCCTTCTAATTACATTTTTTTGCACTAAACTGCATGCATTTATCTATTCAAACAACCCTGAAATAAATGTTACCGATTCAACGGTATCTAAATAAGTTGAGTTTCAGGCATGACTAGTTTGAACCCAGCATAGGAAGCTTATCCATAACATTTTATTCAATAAAGTGTTTTAGGAAAGTATGCTTGCATCTATTTTAAACAAGAGCACTGAAACTAGTTCATCAAAATAGAAGATTAATGCATGACTTATTTTCCAAATGGTGTATTGATTGAAAAGATGATGCAATTAAGATTGACCTACTCCCATCCTTTGAAGTGCTAGGACTAGCTCAAATTTAATATAAAAAAGCCTTGATAAAATATTTGTATTTAGTAAAGTTTATATATACACACACACACACACATATATATATATATATATATATATATATATATATATATATATATATTTACTCAATATAGTAAGATCCATGATGAGTTATACTGCACTTGGATCATCTCAATTTTGGGGTAAGCCTATTATTATTGCACAATTTTTATTGAATTTAGCTCTTACTAGGACTCATAATAGAAATCCACATGAATTGTAAACTAGTGGAAAACTCACCTTAGATCACTTGAGAGTTTTGGGCTCTTCTTTTCATATTCATATTCATATTTTATCGTATGCTAGAAGTAGGTTAGATGGTAAGACCATTAAAGCCATCTTTATTTGATATTCTAAAAATTTAAAAATTTATAGATTTGTTATTCATCATTGTTACAAATTATATTTCTAGAATAAAAGTAAATATATTTGATTCTGATTCATGGGGATTGCTACATATTGCATTTCTAAATAGGAAGCATATTATATTTTTAGAATAGGAAGTAAATATATTTGATTATGATTTATAGAGATTTGGTGTAATTAGTTTTTCTTCTTAACATAGGATTTGTTGCTTGTATATATACCTAAGAAATTGATGAATAAATACACGCATAAATTACTTTCTTCTTCTTTTTTTTTTAGAATTCTAGTTGTATTTCATGGTATCAGAGCCTTTGGGCTTACAACTCTGAAAATAAAAAATAGTAGGGTTTTAGGGTTTTTTTGGATTTCTATTTTGGCAATTTTTTGTTCTCACCACCTATACTGGGGGAAGCGCTACTCATCGATCGGCCTTCGCTTGGAGTTTCATCATCGAAATCTTAGCACGTGAGCCACATGTGCTGATAGAAGGAGTCCATCTAGTTTGTCACTCGTCGGTGCGTGAGGGCGCATTTGTTGCCGAAATCTGATCTTTTTTCATTCATTTTACTCACCTCGACTTTCACAACAAGTTTTATTACCTATTTGGGTTAGCATCTATTCGGTATGGGATCTACTTTGGGACAGGTTTGGATTCTTTGAGTATTTTTAACTTTGTTGTGGTTTTCGCTCTGTTATTTAGTTGATATTTGATAATATGAAGGGAAAAAAAAGTCCATTGTTGTGTCTGATGTGGTTCCTGTGATGTCAAAAATCATAAAACACAAACTTAATAGATCTAATTATTTAGATTAGAATAAAACTGGTAGACTTTATTTATAAAGTATTACTATGGATAATCATTTAGTTGATGACCCACTTAGTGATGACTCAAAAATCTCATGGCTATGAGAGGATGCCTATCTATTTTTGCAAATACGTAATTTTATTAATAGTGAGGTAATTGGTTTGATATATCATTGTAAATTTATGAAAGAATTGTTAAATTATTTAAAATTTGTGTACTCTAGCAAGAAAAATATCAAACACACTTATGATATATGCCAAGCCTTTTATCTTGCAGAAAAAGGTGACAGATTCCTCACTGATTATGGATTTTAAGAAGACTCATGAAGAACTTAATATGCTTCTTCCATTTAGTACTGATATGAAAGTTTAGCAAGCTTAGAGAGAAAAGATGGCGGTTATGAGCTTCATGGCTAGTCTTCCTTTTAAATTTGAGGCTGCTAAATCTTAAATTCTTTTTAGTCCTAAGATATCCTCTTTGGAAGAAGCTTTTAGTAGAGTACTCCGCACAAAAAATTCAACTTCTGCTCAATCTAATAGTGCTCTTGTCAACCGCACTTCTGAATATGGAAGATAGCCATATAGAAATGACAATAGAGGGGGAGACTCAAGTAGCTATGATCAAAATCTTGGTACTCGAAAATAGGATTTGGGAGGTATTGTATGTTACTATTATCATAAGCCAGGACATGTGAAGAAAGATTATAGAAAGTTGCAGCGCAAGAATCAATCAAACCAGTCAGTATATGTTGCATCTACTAATGATTGGGGTTTTTTTGCGGAGGCAAAGAAGACCATTCGAGAGCGGAGGAGCACTAGCATTGTTGGTCTTCTTTGGCATTAATGGAGTCCTGACATCCAAGTACATAAAATGGAAGGTCATAATGATCCCTCCATCCAATGTCCTCTCTTTGTCCTTTCGCTGGCACCAAGCTTCCTTTCCCTCATGCATTAAATCTTGTTTATTTAAGTTTGCATGGCATGGCACTGGGTTGGGACTTGGACCACATTCTCCCCACCTCACGCAGCCAGGTCAGGACCTTACTTCTTGGAGGGAACCCAGCCAGAAAGATGTGCCAGGTGATGATGATGATGTGGCACTTAATGCAGATGGTTCGGAGGAAGAAAAAGTGGCTGGGGAGGAGTGCTGATCAGCTCCCTACTGGCCGAAGATAGCCCAGGATTGCTTGCCTCTTGTGGACTATGACTGGCCGAGTAGAAGAGGTTGTCATTGTAAAGTGTCTTTGGAGGAATTTATCTCCTTCTGTTGATTTGGATACATCAGCCTGTTGGTGGTCTGCTCCTCAGGAAGCAAGTTGATTGGAGTGGAGGTACTGGTGCCCTTGCTTGAGCCTCCCCCCGCATCGCTGTCCGTAGGAGAGAAAGCCATTTGGATGGCGAGAGGTGGCGCTCTTGCTAGTGAGCTCTTGTTTTGAGCTTGAAGATGCTAATGTTGATGAGCTTGATGGCGGTGAGCCTCTTGCTGGGGAGATCTTCGGCAAGATGGATGATGGCTAATCTGAGCAGCAACTAAAGAGGGAGCGAAACCTCTTGTTGGCTGCTGTGTGGCCGTAAGATATTGCTTTTGAAGCTTTTGAATAGCTGCCGTCAATGTATGGATTTGCAGGATGAGGGTGGCATGCTGTTTTGCTTGAGTGGCTTGAGGTAGTGGCAATGGTGGAGTGGAGTGGTTGGCTCTGCTCCTTAGCTCGTTGAGGGTGCCCCCTAGCATGACGGGCGGAGGCTCTTCGGGCTCTTGTCATTACCATTGTTTTGATCCACCATACTAATCTAAGGGGGACGAGGATCTGCAAGCTAGCATCGTTGATGATCCATGCTCTGCCTCCCTACCTGGCGTGCCAATCTGTTATTGCCAGATGACCCTCCTCGAACGTTTAAAAGCGTCCGATCGCCTCCTCCAGCAAGCCCAGGATCGTTCGGCGAGCTCCTCGCGCCTGGAAGCCTGCAAAAAGTTTCGAAGATCGGAGAATTTAGCAGGGATCCTCCGACGCTCAAGTTAGTGCTTTGGGCAACAGCCGTGAGCTTAAGAAAGCTCAAAAGAGAGAAGAGAGAGAGAGGCTTAGAGCCGTGCTCTCTGTGAGTAAGAATGAGCATTTATGAGTGTTGTATGTTAAGTTGTCATTACCTTGTCGGGGGTTACTCTTACCCAAATTATAGATGCATAGAGTTTGTCCGATTTGAGTGGTTGAGGCCTTATAATGATGACTTTTATAGGTGAAGTGGTAGAGCTGATGTCTGTGAGAGTTGAGGTACTGCCACTTGTTAGAGTATTTAAGGTGATGGCAGCAATGATAGAGCTTGCTTTCTTCTTTGGCATGTCAGGGCTGCAGGTCAAGTTCCATCAGAGTAGGTGGCCATAGCTGATTGGTGAGTGCTGCTTGATTTGGACAGATATGCTCGGTAAGTGGGCCTAGTCTTTTTAGGCACATGGGCTGCAAGTGGTTGGTACGGTGAGCTTAGTCTTGTCAGTGCCTTCCCCACAGTTCGTTTGCTGTCCTTATCATGTAGAAAGAGTTATTTACTTGCACCACGGGGACGTTAGAGTCTAGCACGCATGCTCATGAAAGAATCCCTGGTCATGCTGAATCCATGAAGCCATGCCATCCATGCAGTGAAGGAGTCACGGCTAAGGCTTCAGAAAAGGAGTCCTCGAGAAGGACGTCGGACTTGGAGAAGATCGGGACATAATCGGGAGCAAGGAGCTGCCTTGGAGGACAAGAACTGATTGCCGCTGGGTCAAAGAGCTTGAACATGATGCTAGGGGCACGAAGTTAGGGATGGAGCCGAGAGCAAGGAGGCTGGGAGTGAGTCTGAGACAGGGAGCTGGTAACCCGGGGCCGAGATGGATCGAAGAGCTGGTGGCGGCCAGGTGCTGAGAGAAGAGAGAGGCTGACAAAGACAGAGCCGATGAGGACGATGCTAGGATGCTTAGTCTGTGGGGTGTGGAGGCAGCAATACAGGAGAGACCGAAGGAAATTGGCTCAAAGGATGGAGTTGTCGCTCTCCAGAAGCAGGGAGTCGAGTGCCTAGATTCGGGGTCATCCATGAAGCCGGAAGAAACCAGAGGCAAGCAAAGCCAAGATGAAGGCGGCTAGGGGCCGGGTGCTGCCGGGACTCCATGGACAGTAGAGAGATTCCATGGCGGAACCGAGATGGCTGAGAGTCAAGGATGTCATCCGGAGGCAGCTGGGAGCCAGAAGGAGAGAACCAGAGGTGGGATGGGACATCCGTCTAGAGCCGAAAAGGAACTAAAGGCGGTCGTGGCTCGGACGGAGTCAGCTGGGGCTCACAGGACGATCGTATGGAGCTGGGAAGGAAATGGAATCGGCCGAGACGGCGTCGGGAGAGCCGAGACGGCGTCGGGAGTCCGAGCCGCACCCGAAACAAGGGCGAGAGTCTGGGACAACACCGGTGCTGGATGAAGAACCAGAGCCATTGAGAGCAGAATCGGAAGGCCAAGACGGAGTCGAAACGGAGACAGGGGAGGACCGAGGCCGCCGTGGGAGCTCGGGGGCCTCCAAGGAAACCAGGGGCTGACGTGGAGAAACGGAGCCAAAAGGGTTAGGAGAATCGTGCGAAGGGGCTGAGAGTAGTCGGAAGTCAGGGCCTCTGTTTGGAGATGGGACAGAGCCGGAACCCCACGAGACTCTCCCTTCTCCTCCTCAATTCCTGACTTAGCATTCTCCTTGCGGTGCTAGGGGTTGTGGAGTCATCGCCTAGAGCCGTCCAAAATCGAGGTCGTGGAAGGTCCTAGGTCCGGTTTGCCTCTGTGCCGCAACAGGGAAAAAGAGAGAGACAGAAAAGGTGGTGGAACCTCCGCAAGTTGGAGACATTCGTGATTCGGAGAGGAACTCGAGGCCGGGAAAGAAATCTGCGAGCCGAGGACATCCATGGGAAGGCTGGGGAGAATAGTGGAGTCGCCTACGAAGGCCGCCTAGGAAGAGAAGGAGCTTGGGGCCGTCTGGAAATAGCTGAGGCCGCCTAAAACTTGCTTGGGCTGCCTAGAACTTGCAGAGCCCTCTACCGAGGGTGAGCCGACTTGTCAAAGGAAAGCCCAAATACGGTTATTATAGAGGAAGGGGTCAACTGGCCCATCAATCTCCAACAACATATATACCATCCTTTTACGTAACATGCATGCATGCTTGCTGGGGCGGGTGGGGCATGACCTTCCTCTTTTCTTTTTCTTGGCCTTCTCTTCTTAATTTTTGGGCAGGATATAACAAAGATATATATACCAGGCAGCTTAATTATTACGTACTGATCGAACCTATATATATATATATTCGATGGCTTTTCTTCTTTCGTCCTTCTCTCGTCTATCGTTAATTTGGTCTCTAGATCTCTTTTTACCTGGGTGGTGGCCGAACTCAAACCAGAAGAAAAGAGCACTAATTAAATTAAGATATTCCTAGCTAGGTCGAGAGAAAATTAAATTGGTTGCAATCAGTACTATTAATCTTCAATCGTTGCCATGCATGAGTACGTAGTTGAGTGGGTGACTAGTTCTTCTAAATTCTAATTCGTGACTGAAATCAATGGTTTCTTGTGCTAGCTTGTGAGAATTTGGACGAAAATTGAAAGACTAGACGCTGGCAGACCGGCTGGCTTCAACCTGCATGCGCCCTAAGATAGAACCCGTACGTGGGCTGGTAGTGAAAGCGACTAGAAAATTAAGAACATTTATTATTAACCTATGATGATATAAAGTTTCTATTTAAACGAAGAATATATATAGAGAAGATTGGAATTTAATTAAGTAGGCCACGCATGAAATCTTGATCATCATGCGCACATGCACGTCCTACGTTGAGGCGTGGAGACCAGATTAAATGCCAACGCATTGTTTCTCGGTGATCCGGAGACGCAGGTAACCTGCTCATGATCTATCTAATTTAAGGGTGCATTTGACATGGAGTTTAAAAAAATAAAATGAAGGCAAAATTTTAAAATAATGTAATTGCAATATGGTGCAAATTTTAAAAGCGTAAAAGATCAAATATAGAGGTTCCATAAAAAAAGGTAAGAAAATGGATATTGAGCTCTCTATTTTACTTCATCTCAATAATCATATTTGCACTATTAGATGAGCTTATGGTAAATAATCATCTCAATGATATAAGCATTTAATTATATATATATATATATATATATATATATATATATATATATATATATATATATATATATATATATATATATATATATACACACGCAAGCATCTCTACTATGCAGTAAGAGGGTAACAAGTATTTTAGATACGCTCAAAGTATTACATTTGATATCTAACACCGTAGAAGCTACAATATGCTTTCATCTCTCAACTATTTGAGAGCAAATATTCTCAAGACTTATCTTTTGGAAGAGATATTATATGAGTTTCAAGCGCAAAGCTACAAATATTATATCCATTATGTCTAAATATTTTAGACTTCTATTTACATAAAAAAATTTTTACATAAAAATATATACTTACTAGAACTAATCACCAATGAGAAATATTAAGCATAGAAAGAGCTACTAAACTTCTAATGATTGTTCTTTTTCAATGAGAATTATTTAGAGGTTTGGATTCTTATAAAAATCATGTCGATTCCTCTTGTTGAGTTAAACATTTTTAAAATGTGGTCCACTTTTATTAAAAACATTTAATGGGTATCTATTTTACAATGATGTAATTTGACACGTTGAACTAGGTAGGGGAAACAATGCCAATATGTCAAGGCACTGATCAAATAGAATGAGATGGAAATAAGAAGCTTGGGATATTGAAAGGTTGATTCATATGAAGCGTTGAGAGTTTAGAAGTTTGAAGCAATGGTGGATTGAAAGAAAGAAGAAAGTTTAGATGATAGAATAGTCAATTAATTAAGTTTCTCCAAAAACAAAATCATCATAGTGGGCAGAGGGAGAAATGGTGAGGATTCAAATGTTAGGGATTGAATAAAAATGATACTTCCAAAAATTAGCTACCACATGATAGGATATCTCACTGCCTTTAGGGATGGTAACATTAAGGGGTAAAATTGATAATTTCAAATTTTAAGGGATGTAGTTTAAGCACTTAAATTTTCTATAGCGCCTGCAAAGTTCTCTTCTTGAAAAAAAAAAAAAATCTTGCTGCACCATGCATCATATATGCATGCATGCCAAAATATTATTTTTATTTTTAATATACAATAAATATGCTTAGTATAGACTTTTTCACTCGAGAATCTTATCCACCGCAATGGATCGGTTTGCTAATAAGTAAAAGAAGACTTCATGGGAACAACAGCCGAGTCCTCGTTTCCGACAATTGTCTCATAGGCTAGGGATGTCAATTTTTTCTATTTTCTCATTTATCTGGTAGGTACCATTTTTAACGAAAAATCCCCGATTTAAATGGTTTAATGGGTAACAGGGATTTTTCGTTAACGGCTAAATGGGTAAACAGCCCGAAAATGATATTCTCCGCCCATCGCAGTTTACCCATCCCCATCCCTATATATAGCTTTATAATATATTTAAATTTTAAATATATATATATGTATATATGTGTGTATATATATATATATATATGTATGTATTAAAATTAAAATAAATAAAATATATATACATTTAAAATTCAATTAGAATTTGATAGATCGTTTCATATCTAGTTTGTTACCGTGTTGAAGCTAATGTATTAGATGTATCGATATCAACGATTGGTTGTTGGCAATTAATCTATCTTATCCTAAAAAAAATTATTTTTTAATTTTTAATAAATTATAAATTTAATAAAATAATTTATTTTTTTATGTAAATAGAGCAAACTGGGTACTCGTTTGCCTAAGTATCCCCGTCCTCGTCCCCATTCGGTTAACTATAATGACTTAAGAAAATCAGAAACATTTTTTTTTAACAGAACGGAACCATATAGACCGTCTTGGACCATTGCCATACCTACCATAGGCTCCATCCAGCCTATCAATAGCCGATGGAGGCCCAATGGGCTAAACATGAGACAACGGCTAAGGCGGCCCTAAACAAGCACAGTACTGCATGTGCGGCTCACGTGCAAATGGCAACCCGAAATTCAGTTGCTGGACTAATCCGGGCCGTCCGAAATTAGGGTTTTGCCCCCGCTCCCCTCGCCCCTTTTTATCCCCTTCTCTCCAAACCTTGGGGGCTTCTCCATCCCTGCTACCGACCGCGGCGGAGCTCGAGGCGGATTCCGATAGGTATGATCTTTCTACCCCTCTCGCCCCACCTTTTCTTCCGATCTATCGGGATCTCTCTTCAGGATACTGGTGTCTTTACTTAGTCCTAATCTTGATCGAGTCCTCCTTTCCGAAGTCGATAATAGCTTGGGAGTTTTTGGATCGCAATAATGCCCTGGCCTTGGATTTTCCGTTGATTACTTGAGGACATTAGACTACGTGATTTATTTTTCCATCGTTTGTTTCAAGTCGGCCGAACTGCTGGCTTTCTAAATGTTATGACAATTTGCATAAGCTATATAAAATATTGCAAAATGGTATATTGAAATAGTTTATAGAGTGATCGCTATTTCTTAATGATGTGGCTGATCTAACACTGTTAGAGAACCATGAAGGAAGGAAACCGACAGAACCCTCTTTGGCCTCCAAAGGGCTCTTTGGTCACGGTAGCGTTTATGGCCTCATAAAGTAACGTACACCCAATTGCTCTGAGCTCCAAGGCCGACAGCTCCAAGGCCAATGCCTCCCAAGCCATTAAGCCTGCAATCGGCGTCGACATCAAGCATAGCGCAAAGGCAAACATCTATGAAAAAAGCTCAACGGCTCCCTCTACATCAAGAGTATCATTGCGGCCTCATTGGTCCTCTGCTTCTATGACATATGAACGGGGATCCACATTCTAACATCATGTCAAAAGTTGAAGATCCAAAGTAGCCACTTGGGAGGTAACGCCCTTTTAGCCTTGCTGGGATGGGCCCGCTTCGTCCCAGAGGCGAGGAGGAATTTGATGTGGCTGATCCAACGCTGTTAGAGAACCATGAAGGAAAGAAACCGACGGAGCCCCCCCTTTGGCCTCCAAAGGGCTCTTCGGCCACGGTAGCGTTTATGGCCTCATAAAGCCACGCGCACCCAATTGCTCTGAGCTCCAAGGCCGACGCCTCCAAGGCCGAGAGCTCCATGGTCGAGAGCTCCAAGGTCGAGAGCTCCATGGCCGATAGCTCCAAGGCCGACACCTCCAAGGTCAAGAGCTCCAAGGTCGACACTTCCAAGGCCGACAGCTCCAAGGTCGAGAGCTTCATGGCCGACGGTCCCAAAGGCCGATAGCTCCAAGACCGGCACCTCCAAGGCCGGCACCTCCAAGACCGGCACCTCGAAGACCGTCGGCCCTAAAGGTCGACAGCTCCAAGACTGGCACCTCCAAGACCGGCACCCCCAAGGCCGACACCTCGAAGACCGTCGACCCCAAAAGTCGACAGCTCCAAGACCGGCACCTCCAAGGCCGGCACCTCAAAGACCGTCGGCCCCAGAGGCTGACAGCTCCATGACCGTCGACCCCAAAGATCGGCACCTTCAAGACTGGCACCCCTAAGGCCGGCACCTCGAAGACCGTCGGCCCCAAGACCGGCACCTCCAAGGCCGGCACCTCGAAGGTCGTCGGCCCCAAAGGCCGTCGGCCCTTGGGGTCGACGGCTCCAAGACCGGCACCTCCAAGGCCGGCACCTCCAAGACCGGCACCCCCAAGGCCGACACCTCCAAGACCGTCGGTCCCAAAGGCCGACAGCTCCAAGACCGGCACCTCCAAGGCCGGCGCCTCCAAGGCCGGTACCTCGAAGACCGTCGGCCCCAAAGACCGACACCTCCAAGACCGGCACCCCCAAAGCCAGTACCTCGAAGACCGTCGGCCCCAAAGGCCGGTAGCTCCAAGATCGGCACCCCCAAGGCCGGCACCCCCAAGGCCGGCATCTCGAAGACCGTCGGCCCCAAAGGCCGATAGCTCCAAGACCGACACCTCTAAGGCCGGCACCTCCAAGATCGGCACCTCTAAGGCCGGCACCTCGAAGACCATTGGCCCCAAAGGTCGATAGCTCCAAGACCGGAACATCCAAGGTCGGCACCCCCAAGACCGGCACCCCCAAGGCCGGCACCTCGAAGATCGTCGGCCCCAAAGCCGGCACCTCGAAGACCGTTGGCCCCAAAGGCCGACAGCTCCAAGACCGGCACCCCCAAGGCTGGCACCTCGAAGACCGTCGGCCCTAAAGGCCGGCACCTCCAAGACCGGCACCTCCAAGGCCGGCACCTCGAAGACCGTCGGCCCCAAAGGCCGATAGCTCCAAGGCCGAGAGCTCCAAGGCTAACAGTTCCATGGCCGACAGCTCCAAGGCCGAGAGGTCCATGGCCGACAGCTCCATGGCCAACACCTTCAAGCTGCCAAGCTCCCTCGCCGTTAACAGTGCCATGCAAGTGAACAGAGCCTTGTACGTGAACAGTGTCATGCAAGCTCATCCAAGGGCATGAGCAGGGCCACGCAAGCATTCCATACTCGACACTCTACGAGGGACAGTTGGCTTCAACTCAACATCATCCTTCTCCCCCCAACGGCTGTACCTTGGGACCCACATGACCTACGAGATGAGAAATCGCGAGATCAATGTCACACGGTCCGGCGCACTCCGCTCGTCTCGGTCTCGGCGTCGGTCTCAGCAACGGCGTCAGTGTCGGCTTCGGCAATGGCCCACTTCGACACGGCGTCAGTCTCAGCAACGGTGTTGGCATCGACCTCCGCGTGGCCTTGGGCCCATCTCCTCCGTGGCTCACCTCGATCTTGGTGTCGGCCGCGACCCGCTTCGACACGGCGTCGGTCTCGGCAACGGCGACTGTTTCCAAAAAATTAAGAGGCGTACTTATGACATACGTTTAGCAGTTAGTACGCCCACCTACGAAAAATGGAAGATATTACTCGGTCCTTACCAGTGAAGGGTAAGAGGAATCCCCGGATAGGTATATAAAGACCCCAATCCTCCAACGAGGGAAAAAAAGAGGGGCTCAATCTCTACTCGTTCATTAAAAAATTCATGTTCTCCAGATCGCTGACTTGAGCGTCGGAGGGTCTCCACTGGAACCACCGGTCCGAAACTTTTCTTGCAGGTTTCCGGCTGAAGGAGGCGGTCCCTATCATTCCTCTGAAGGCCAACGAAGCATTTCTGTCGCTTGACGCTTCTCAAAAGTGATTTGACGGCAACACCTAACTCTTAATTAACCCTTCCCCTCCCCCCAAAAAAAAAAAAACATTTTTAATGGGTTGCTGTTGTTGATATTGAAGTAAAAGATTTTTTTTTTTTTTTTCGCTGCGTTTTGTGTTAAATAGCTGGGGCTATGAATGTTTTCCCCTATGATATCTTTTCTTCTACATGTGTTGCTTTGTGTTGGTTATGCTATTGCTTCGCGTCCGTTAGATTTTTTTTTCTGGCTTCCAATTGATAAAGTGTTGTTATAGTTAACTATATATAAATTCATAGATGAGAAACGATAGTGAAGATGAATATATCTAAAATTTAACTATATATGAATTTAATTAAAATTATATATATATATATATATATATATATACTATCACTTTTTTGCACTTGGTCCTTAAAATGGTATATTTAGTATATAATTAAATCTCGTTGATCAGGTTCAAGATTTAATTATATACTAAATATAAAAAAATATACTATCACTTTTTTTGCATTTGGTCCTTAAAATGGTATATTTAGTATATAATTAAATCTTGAACCTGATCAACGAGAGCATATGCATCGAAGGTCAACGAGAGCATATGCATCGAATATTTCATTTGTGCCATAGTACTATGGCACAAATGAAATCTTCGATGCATATGCTCTCGTTGACCAGGTTCAAGATTTAATTATATACTAAATATACCATTTTAAGGACCAAATGCAAAAAAGTGATATATATGTATATGTATATGTATATGTACATGTATATAGCACTTGGCCTATATATTCTCAATGGTATTGGCTAATTAAGTACAAACATCGGATGCATCGGCAGAGTCGAAGCCATACATTTTATTACTGTATGTAATGGAACACATGCAGAAATTCATATCTGTTTAAATCAACCAATAAGAGAAAAAAAAATGAAAAGGAAAAAAAATACTCACATGCAGTTTGACTATGACCTAGGCTCCGAGTTGACTATGGAGAGGCAGCAATACTTGCATAATGGAAACCTAGCTAGCAATGAAAGAACCATGCAATATGGCCTTTACAGCTTTGGGAATGAGGGCCAATAGCATGACCAGCACCATCATCACCATGGCTCCCCGCTTGGCGAATCGAGTCAAGGGTTGCTTATCACTCGTACATAGCAGCAGCATGAGCAATGCGAGATCGAGCACAGCCAGAACTAGAGATATTGCAACATAGGTCATCAGGAACGGCTTTGGAAGAGTGCTTGCTGCTTGGAAGGTGCTACCCCTTGCGACTGTCATCTTAGTGAGCACTCCAATCAGCCATCTCATCGCATGACTTCGGTCGTCACGAGGCATCCCTAGCAAGAGCTGTTTTTGTTTCCACTTATTAGTAGACATGGAGGAGATCCAGCTAGGGGTTGTTGGCTCATTTCCAGTCCAGATAAGCATCAGAGGACTAGGTGATTTTGCGCCATCAACTGGAGGAGCACCCAACTCGATGCATGGTGACAGCCAAAGTCATGCGATGACATGGCTGATTGGTGTGCTCGCTGAGATGACAGTCGCAGATCGAGGGTAGCACCTTCTAAGCCGTAAGCACTCTCCTAAAGCCGTTCTTGGTGACCTATGTTGCAATATCTCTGGTTTTGGTTGTGCTCGATCTCGTGTTGCTCGTGCTGCTGCCCTGCACGGGTGGTGGGCAATCCTTAACTCAATTCGCCAAGCGTGGAGCCATGGTGATGATGGTGCTGGTCCTGCTATTGGCCCTCATTCCCAAAGCTTATGCGGCCCTGTAAAGGCCATATCGCATGGTTCTTTCGTTGCTAGCTAGGTTTCCATCGTGCAAGCATGGCCGCCTTCTCCATGGTCAACTCGGAGATGTTTGCACTTAATTAGCCATTACCATCGAGGATATATAGGCCAAGTGTATGTATGTATGTATGTATGTATGATAATAATTTTAATTAAATTCATATATAGTTAAATTTTATATATAATCATCTTCTCTATCGTTTCTCATCTATGAATTTATATAAATTTTAAAATAATAATAATAATAATTTTTTCTGGCTATGACTGTTCGTTAGATTTTTGTCCTGTTTTTCACTTAGTTTAAATGCTTTAGTAGAATCAGACCATCCAACAAATTGCAGATATAAAGATAGAGAACAAGGATGCGCATTATTAAGGAATTTTAATCAAACTAATCAACATCTTAATTTTCTAGTAGTTCATTTATCAAGATAGTGAATGATGGTGAATGTTTCTTAGCCTTTCTACGTTAGTAGGCAAATAATGAAACTCTCTAGCTGGTTTGTTGTACTTCTTGTTCTTTTGATGTACTTTTACCGGTGCATTTTTTGGGGGTCATGCACAATTTGATTAAGCAATTTTAGCTAAGAGCGCAGAGTTTTAAAATTTTGTACTACTTAATAGCAATCAATATTTATTATTTTGAGCAATATGTGAATGGAAGGCAGCTACTTTGGAAGAGATTAGAGCTCTCGAGAAGAATGGACGATTACTACTTTACTTTTTGGTAAGCGTGCTATTGGATATAAATAAATATTCTCAGTGAAACACAAGGCAGATGGTAGTGTGGAAAGGTTAAAGGCTCGGTTCGTGGCAAAGAGGTTTACTCAGTCATAGAATTGACTACCAAGAAACATTTGCTCCAGTAGCCAAGCTAAATATCATCCGAGTTCTCATTTTCATTGCAGTAAACCAAGACTGGCCACTGTTTCAGCTTGATGTAAAGAATGCCTTCCTAAATGAAGATCTTGAGGAAGAAGTTTACATGGATATACTTCTAGGATTTGAAGATAATTCTACCGCTAACAAAGTTTGTAAGCTTAGAAAATCTTTGTATGGCCTCAAACAGTCTCCTCGGGTATGGTTTGACATATTTACTAGATTACTCAAGAAGGATGGATATGTTCAATGTCAAGCCAATCATACATTATTTGTCAAACATACTACTGGTGGGAGACTCACTGTGCTTATTGTGTACGTTGATGACATAGTCATTACAGATAATCATTGGAAGGAAATTGATTGTCTAAAGGAGTTATTCTCAAAGTAATTCGAAATCAAAGATCTTGGACTCTTGAAGTATTTCCTTGGAATGGAAGTGCCTAGATGAAGTAGAGGTATCTCGGTGTCACAATGGAAATATGTCCTGAACCTTCTCAAGGAGACAAGAATGGTAGGTTGTAAACCAGTTGACACTCCTATGAATCCAAATACAAAACTAGGAGTGCAAACAGATGGTACAACAGTGGATAAAGGTAAATATCAATGCATGTTGAAAAAACAAATCTACCTCCCTCTTACACACCCTGATATTAGTTTCTCAGTAAGTGTTGTAGTCAACTTATGAACAACCCTTCAGAAGAACACATGAGGCTGTATATCAAATCTGACAATATCTTAAGAAAGATCCAAGCAAAGGATTCTTGTTTGAAAAAATCAAAAATAGGACAGTCAAAGTTTTCACAGATGCTGATTGTGCAGGATCGTCTACTAATCAAAGGTCAATGTTAGGATACTATGCATTTGTATGAGAATTTGGTAGCTTGGTGAAGCAAAAAACAATCAGTTATTGCCCGAAGTAGTGCAGAGGCCGAGTTCAGAGCATTGAAACATTGAATATGTGAAAGAATGTGGCCAAAAAGGCTTTTACATAAACTTAAAGTTGAGTTAGAAGGTCCTATTAACATGGGTCTGATAGTCAATCAGCTATAGCCATAGTGAAAAATCTAGTTCATCATGATAGGATTAAGCGTGTCGAGATACATCATCATTTTATTAGCGAAAAGATCAAAGGCATAATAATTTTCCTCAACTATATTCCTACTCGGCATCAAACAACATACATCTTAACAAAGGCTCTCCATCATCCTAACTTTCAAAAATTATGTTCCAAGCTAGGCATGATAAGTATTTATAGCCCAACTTAAGAGAGAGTGAAGAAAATATTCTACGAAGTTAGCTGTATTATATTTAATTAAGATTGTTAGTTCTCTGATTAGTTACCTTAGATAGGCAGATTTGAAAGATTGCTAGCAGAACATTCTTTCTGATTAGTTACCTTAGGTAGGCAGATTTTTTTTTTTTTTCATTTTTGAGGATCTTTACATATCTTTTTTTTGTATATATTTTTTTTTGACCTTTCAATCAAAGAAGTAGAAATTCTTTTTCAAAATATTCTACATATATAGATACTTTCAAGAATAACAAAGACAGATGATATTTGATGATTTATAAATTAACTGATTTGATATCAGTGATAAATTTGTGCAGTCTGGATGCTTTAGAAGTGAGGGGCAAGAGTGATTCATAGGAAGCACCAGCAATTTGTTTAGTAGGAACCACCTATGATGACACTTTGGAATTTCACACTTTTGGAACACATGCAGGTTGAAATTGTCTTGTGCATTTGCCATGCGGTGAGGTAACTTGCAAATTCATTGATGAGGATATATTGCCAGAAATTAAAACCAAGGTGTAGACAGACCACTCCAAAATGAAGAGAAGCACTTGCTATCAATATCCAACAGCCTAGTCAACTGTGGAAGAAAATTGTCCATCCAAAAAGTCCGTGTCTGATCAAAGCACTCCTCCCCTAGCTGATTAACTTCTGAAAACATGGGTTACAGTCAGTTTACGAAAATAGAGATGCACAAATTTCACCTTCATCACGTCACTAATTATTGTTGAAGGGCCTGCTACATTATGAGAAATCTACTCAATTCCTAGCATTGTTTTGGTCTATTTATTTATCTACTTATTTATGATAAAAGTGGAGTTGGAAGTTCGTTTCCCAGCACTACGAGAAATCCGGCCACCTTAAAATTTTATCATTAGTGAGAGTTTTGAGTAATAATTTTTCTTTTAAGTCTGTTAGCTAGTGACTCTTTTTACAAGTTGCATATAGTTGGTATTGGATGTAATTGAATTGTATGTGCCAAAATTTATTCTGCTCGGGAGGCTGTAGTTACAAATATTGTAGCTGTTGGTTTTTAATTCGGAAAGCTGCAACTGTAAATTTATTGTTTCATTTTCAGCAACAGGCTATATTAGTACAAGTGTCTATCCATGCTATGCCAATAATTCTCAATGCAACACTTTTTTTTTTTTTCTTGGTACAATCGGGCGATCACACAAGTCTCGTGTGAATTAGCCCAGAAAGATCAGAGTACACAATTTGAAGAAATAAAGGAGGACAGGGGTCGTCTGGCTTTCATATTCATGGTCCAATATGCTGCGCCACTGAAGTAGCCATTTAGTCCGTCGTCGAATTAGCTTCGCGATAAATATGACGGATTTGGGCACAATCAACCTCCCGAAAGATAGTTCAAATATCCGTAAGAATCGGTTCGCAAGGCCAGGCGGTCAATTCTTCTTCTGCAGCCATGAAATGACCGACGTGGAATCATCCTCAATTAAAAGCCTCCTTGCATGAAGAATTCGAGCAGCATAAAAAATACCCGCTCAAGCCCCGTAAAGCTCGGACATGGGGACAGAGGAATCGAGAGTACCAAAACCTCCAGTAGCCAGCACGTCACCATGATGACCTCAGATGACAAAAGCAGAGCCAGCAACTCTATGGCGGACACTCCCATCAAAGTTGATTTTGATGAACCTTGGAGGGGGGGCTCCCAGGAGAAGAAAACCGTATGCCGGTTCGTTGCCGAAGCAGCAGGGGATCTCCAGAGGCCAGAGGCAACAAAACCAACACGGGCATAATCCACCACCAGAGATCTAATCTTCCTCACTATCCTGAGAGCAAAGATGGAATCATTTGTGAAAATAAGCTGGTTTCTGGACAGCCAAATCTGATAAGCCGTGATAGCCCAAAGATCACTCTTCTGCTGAGCATTCCTATGGAGATCCAGAAGGAAAGAGGAGCGAGGGGAGCCCAAATCATCTCGCATAACAGTATAACCCAACATATGCCATATCCGCCTAGCTCTGGGGCATATGAAGATAGCATGCTCAGTAGACTCCTCCTCGAGCCTACACAAGGGACAGATCGGCTGGATAGCCATACCCCTCCGAGAGAGAAGGGCACAGGTAGGCAGACAATCCCACAGAAGCTTCCAAATAAAAAGCTGAATCCTGGGAAGAGTGGGAAGCTTCCAAATCCACCCCGTATCCTCCACTCGCTGGGGCACAGGCCTGTATATCTTCATCAAATCTCTGGTAGGAACCCTGGAGAGACAAGACTTCTGCCATAGCCTAACATCAGATAATCGGCCAGGAACAAGCGGCATAGAGAGAATCCGCCTAGAAAGCTCCATGCCGAAGAATCGAGTGACCGAAGGGAGATGCCAGGCTGGGGGATCACAAGAAATCAAATCCTTGACCCTTAAACTAGGAGGGGCATCAACACTGATAAACGAGGGCCACCGAGAGAGAGGGAGCTCTGATATCCAGGTATCCTGAATGACATCAATCGATGAACCATCTCCAATCATCCAAGAGATATTACTCAGAATATCCTGTCTTAAGCGGCAAACTTCCCTCGAGAAAGAGGAGCATCCCCGGGGCGGACTCATATGCAAAGCAGACGATCAATCTCCATACCTAGCACGCATCAGAGTACTCCAAAGGCAATGTGGCTCCAGAAGAAATCTCGAGGCATGTCTAGCAATAAGGGCATGCCTTCTAACAATAAGGGACTAAATCCCAAGACCACCTTCTTGGATAGGACCGTATCCCAAGATAAAAGATGAATACCGTGCCCTTCTTGCATAGACGCCCAGAGAAAGTCTCTAAAGCATCTCTCGATCCTTTTAAGGCAAGTAATCGGAATGGCTGCATTGGACATAAGGTACAAGGGAAGAGAGGAAAGAACCGAGCGAATAATGATAAGCCTAGCCATCATTGATAGGTCGGTGACCTACCACCCCTCAATTCGCTGACGAACCCTCCTCTCCAGTTCATAAAAGTCAGAACACTGGGGCCGTCTCCCCGTTATAGGGATCCCCAAATACATAAATCTGTCAGTCTGAGTAGTGATACCCGATAAATTAACAATGGCTTCCCTGGTTGACCTAGAGGTCTTCGGGCTAAAACAAATAGAAGACTTAAGAAAGTTAACCCTCTGACCCGATACCTGACAATAATGCTGAATAATGGAATAGAATGAAGCAGCATTATGAATAGAGGCCTGACCCAGAAGAATACAATCATCAGCGAATAGAAGATGGGAGACCAAAGGGCCCTGTGAAGCAGCCCTAAAAGGAGCTATCCGTCGGTCTAACTGAGCCTGATAGAAAGCACGAGAAAGATCATCCACGGCCAAAATAAATAGCAGAGGAGATAAAGGGCATCCCTGCCGAAGCCCAACAGTGGAGCAGAAGAACTCAGTCGGACTACCATTGATGATCAGGGAAAAGTAAGGCCTCTGAATGCAACCCATGATCCATTCAATAAACAGCCGATCAAAACCGAACTCCTGAAGAGATCGATGCAAAAAGGTCCAACTCAGTCTATCATAGGCTCTCTCCATATCAAGCTTGACAGCCATAAGACAGCGGCTGGCCGGAGCTCTGTGGAGATCATGCATAAACTCCTGAGCAATAAGGATATTATCAGAGATAGAACGTCCTCTAATAAATGCCCCCTGTTCAACAGAAATGAGGCGAGGGATCACCAAACTGAGACGACGAGCAAGAAGACGAGCGCAGACCTTGTATAGCGTAGTACATAGACTTATGGGCCAAAAATGTTGCGGAAGGAATGCATCCGAGCGCTTAGGCACCAAAGCAATAAAGGTCTGATTCCATTCCACTGGAATTTGTTTAGATAGAAAAGCAGTCTGGATAGCCTGAATGATCTCCTGCCCAACAATATTCCAGTAGTGACGATAGAAAAAAGACGGAAAACCATCAGGTCCAGGGGCCTTATCAGGACCCAACTCCCAAAGGGCCTCCCTAATCTCCACCTCTGTGATAGACCTGGTAAGCAAATAGTTATCCTGGGAAGAAACCTTTCTAGAGTCCGGCACTTGAACAACCGGAGCCCCATCACCAGTGGATTCCGTCCATCTTGACTGGAAAAAATGAAGAAGCATATCCCTGATAGAATGAATATCCTCCTGGCTATGCCCTTCATCATCAACAAGCCTTCGAATCCTATTAACAGCTCGCCACTTCAAAGTTACCTGATGGAAGAATCTAGTATTACGATCCCCGTTACAAATCCACTGGAACCTAGATCTCTGCCACCAATAGACCTCCTGCTGCCGGAGGAGAGAGTGATGACGAGCAAGCTTCTCCCGGAGAGAAGAGAGGTCAGAGTCCTCCAAAAACCCTTCTTGATCTTTCTTAGTCTGCAAGACCCTAATATCATTTTCAACAAGTTCAACTTGTCTAACCAAATCCCCCAGTTCCGTCCTATTCCACCTGGACAATCTGTGTCTGGCCATCTTGAGACGGCGAGATAACCGATATACAGCATTACCCCTAACTGGAAGATGCCAGATCTGAGAAATAATAGTACGAGTAGCAGAGTGAGAAGTCCAAAACTACTCAAACCTGAACTGCTTACGTTGAACCTGATCGACCTCCGTGGAGATCAGAATAGAGCAATGGTCAGAAGCAATCCGAGAAAGGTGAGTGACAGTAACAGCAGGGTGCATATGAACCCACTGAGCTGTAGCAAGAGCTCTGTCCAGCCTTTCCCAAACCCGAGCAGACCCTAACGATTATTATACCAGGTAAATTATGGACCTGAAAACCCCAAATCCATTAATCCAGAGGAGCTAATGAAGGATCTAAATTCATTAATGTCAGCAGATCCAGTAACCCGTTTGCCCCCGCGTTTTTCACTAGCCGCAGTGATACAATTGAAATCTTCTGTTACAATGGAAGGAAGCCCTTGAGCAAGGAGGGAATGCAATTCGGACCACAGAACCCGTCTCTCCCTGTAGTCCGTACTGGCATACACTACCGATAGAAGCCAGAGGACAGAAGTGCCTTCAGAGACAACAAGACCAATATGCTGATTGCATTGATGGAAAGCATCAATCCGAACAGTAGAGAGACGCTAGATAGCCAAAATTCCTCCCAACAGACCAACGGCCTCCACCGCATAAGAGAACCACGACCGAGCAATCTGCCTACGGAACCGGGCCAAACTATCACCAGACAACCTGGTTTCCAGAAGGATACATATGTCAAAATGATGTAACTGTAATAATCTACCAAAGGAAGATCGAAAAGAAGGCTTTCGAGCTCCTTTCACATTCCAAAGTAAAATCTTCATTTATAGTTTGGGAGTGACTGGGACCCACCTTGGTCCTCTAGCATAATACTATCAGTAAGACCCCCTTCCATCAGGATGCCTTCTCCAGACATCTGTGATGAGTAGACTTGCGGGCCTTCCACATCAGAATCATGCCTATCACTCTGAGAAGTCTGCGCCGAGGATAAGGGAACTGAACCCAGTCCCGAAGGGTCAGTAGCATTAATCCTCACAGAAGACCCAGAACCTTTATCAATAACAGAAATCGCCTTCTCCTGTTCACCTTCATAGCAACAGAGGGGGGGAGCAAACCGATCAGAAGGCGACAGTTTTGCCCCCCTAATTTTAGACTGAGACTTCTTTCCTTTCCCTTTACTCTTCATAGCATTAGCACGAGACCGAGGCGACAGAGATACCTCCGGTCTGGCTCGCTTCAAGGACCCTGGGAAAGCATCCCTGCTATCCAGTTGCCCATCTGCACCCAATTCCAAATCAAGGGCTACAAAAGGACTTGGAGGCAACTGGATGATTCAGACAAAGCTCTCGGGTTGCTTCCTTTAGAATAGGTAACAGATCAGTCTTAAGTGTCGTATTGGCACAGTTCTCCTGAGTCGGCATGCCCCCCGTGCCAGGAGACCCATGGCCCGGCTGCAACACAGGAAGAGTAGAGCGATCCACAAGCGACCTAGCCACCTTTAAGGAAGAGGAAGTCCTCCAGCGGGCCACCTTAGTCGGAGTCACCCAGTCCTCTGAAACTCCCCCCTTACCCAAACGATGCCCGGCGGAAACGTTCTGAGGAGCAGAACCAAATCCAGAAACAGATGAGGAAGCCTTGCTCTGCGCCTTCCCCACCTCGGTCGACTGAGGACCTGAGAAGACTCTCCGATGCCTCACTGCAGCAAGCCACGGCCCGTAAGCAGAGAAAGGAGCAGGGCTTTCATCATCTGACCTCGCCGGAACAGCACACGGTCCTCCCAGATGCAACGAACCACACCTCGGACAGATCCTCTGAAGATTTTCGTATGCAAATTGCTGCCAGAACGGCTGATTCAGCCCTTGAATTCGAACTCCTGGCCGAAAAGGAAGACGAATATCCACTCGGATACAGGCCCTGGCAAAAGCTCCCCTGTTCTTCGCCAGCGTCGCAGGGTCAGCATAGATGAAATCCCTCGCCGATGCCAGAAAAGATTTAAGGAAATCCAGCTTCCAAAACTCCAGAGGGAGATTTGGCAACCTCACCCACACCAGCGCCGACGGGATAGCGTTCTCAGCCGGAGTAAATTCCGGCCGCCATGACTCCATCGCAATCACTTGGCCGTTAATTACCCACGGACACTGCAACACCAGCTGACAAGCTTTCGGTGATTCAAATCGGAATACGTGGCATCGAAATGCCATACTGACAGGAACGATAGCTCCAGAGACTCCGGCGCGTCTGAACTCTTTGATGAAGGCCTCCGCCGGAACCCACTTGTTGAAGGAGCGCGCAAGGACAGCTTTGTGCTGCCAATCAACCATCTCCGTTTGGAGATCCGCCTCTGGCACTGATACCACGTCAGGGAATAGAGCCTCCAGCCGCTCGATCTCAACCGGCGAAGGAGCTGGAGAGACCCAGACGAACCCCGAATCCGATGGCCTTCTCCCAGGAACCTGGCCATTAGCAACCGAATCCGATGGCATAGAGGAAGAAGGGATGGTCAAGAGGACGACCGAAGCATAGGAGAAGAAAAATCACCGACGAAATGCCGAAAAATTGGAGAAGAAGACCTGGAAGCACGAATCTTAAAGCTTGGCCAAACACAGAACAGCCGTGGCAAAGGCTTTATGCAACGCTTTAATACAGCAAACCTTGATTGAAATAAAACTTTATTTTAATTTTGATGGCCAATAGATGTCATATCACCTTTAATAAGAGGCTTTATTTACAAATGATATAAATGAAAGTGACTAACAATTTAAATTATTATGAGAAAATTAAGGTGCACTTTAAGAACATTAATAGGCTGTTTATGGCACCACTTTAATATGCATTCAGTTATAACTATTGTTTAGAGAATTAAAATGTTTACTAAATTGTACTACTTTATTTATGACCTTTTATAGGACTCCTTAACACCCCATATTGTGCTTCAGACCCTACTCAAGGCAAACCACTTTTGGTAGATTCTACAAGGCATGTTTGTTTGTACTGCAAATCATGAAAAATTAAATTCATCATATGCATTATTAATAGGTCTAATACTATATTAGAAACTGAGGTAATCATTCCATCTATCCAAATTAGTCAATGTTGATCAATGTTACTTGTACATCTCTAAAACTTGGTTATATTTCTGACCTCCCTTGGCACCCAATTGCTAATTTTGACAATTGTGGAACCATTGCTTTTTGTCTGTGGTTTTACCAAAGAAATGTTAATAAAGACTGAACATAGTATACCGGTAGCCAAGAGACTGCACGATTACTTAGACAGGAACCTAGGTGGATTAAATGCAGGCACACAAACCTAGAATATTAGAAAAATACTGTAAGGAATTTAGGAAAAATCTTTTAATTTACTGGAGGGATCTGTTTTTTAGCATGACAAAAAATATCAACAAATAGTAATGCTAAATTTTCTTGCATATTAGACTGATATGAATTACTTGGGTGGAAGAGGAAAAACATTATCAGCAATTTAAGTTGATAAAACAAGTAACTCTTAACCAATAATGAATAATAAACAAAAATTTCAAGCAAATAGCCAATTAATAGTGAACAAAATTCATGTGTTGTATCTAAAATATTTTAGAATTGATTATACTACCTTAAATTGCCCTACCTATATATTAGGTTACTCACCTAAAAGATAGTCCATTTCAACTCCCTACTTGAGCCCCAAATTAGATCGATATCTATGAATAATATCTAGGTAAGATACCCTTTAATAGTCATATACACATTTTTGGCTCTATATATAATCCTAATAGTAAGGTTTGTTATCTCATTATTGGACCCATACTAGTACAATGTCAGAATGCTTGGTATGTGAGTCAGTTCAATATACCAAGACTCACTATGCATCAACATCAACTCTTAATTTGATACCAATATGATATGATATGTCTAATATAGGGTGGTACATGCTAGTGCATTATACTATGTTATTAGTTTCCCTATTGCTCCATAAACTCTTGGTTATGCAACCAATTGAATAAGATTTTTTATTTTTAGAAAAAACTAAAATGTGATTTATTTATTATTTATGATAATCTTTGCTTTTTTTTTTTTCTTGGTAAGAGATGGTACGATGGTAGACTTCTTTGAGAGATGATTATGAGAGATGTCGTAATGATTGAAAAGATAATCCTATTGAAATTACTGTACTTGATAAGAGATTGTTGAACCTCTCATCTTGGAAGAAAAAAACATTCACCAGTCCATCAGGATAACATTCAGATTAATGGCTTGAAAAAGTTTTTGCACCGCACGCAATGTAGGATGCGCTCATCATATCCGCACATATGCATTGAAAATATTTTCATCCTTTATAGATTGTACATACGGGTACGCGCGTGTGAATTAATTATCACGTGTTGTGCACAATTTTTTTTTAATGACTTTGCTCCTCAGCTATTATTAGGCTCAGATGACTCCTGTTGAGGGGTAAAATCAGCATTACGTTAATATTCGTGCGAGGCGGTTAAGGCTAACCTCCTCCCTTTGTCCCATCCGGACTTCCGTAGCTCGGCCCCTTCCGAGCTTCCGTAGCTCGGCCCTTTCGGGCTTCCGTAGCTCGGCCCCTTCCGAGCTTCCGTAGCTCGGTCCTCCTGGGCTTTCATAGCTCGGCTCCTTCCGGGCTTCCGTAGCTCGGCCCCTTCCGGGCTTCCGTAGCTCGGCCCTTCCGGGCTTCCGTAGCTCGGCCCTTCCGGGCTTCCGTAGCTCGGCCCTTCCGGGCTTCCATAGCTCGGCCCTTCCGGGCTTTCATAGCTCGGTCCTTCCGGGCCTCCGTAGCTCGGCTTCATTTGCAATCCGCAACCTAACACTTACCTCCGCGGAACCGGACGCGGGACAGCCCGAGCCTACCAGAACGGTATCCCAGACAAAGAATCATGTCGAAACGTGGCCTAAAACCTATCGTAACCGCCCCAGGCCTACTCAACCAGATCTCGAGACATCAAGGGGCTCTCCCAGCCGTCGATCTCTGAACAAACAAGGTACGGATTCTAACGGCCCCACAACGGCCTGATTCTGTCCGTCTCCGTATCGTAACAACCTCCGAACCTTCCAGAAGGCGCTCAAGACCCAAATGACAGTCTATAAATATCAGTCTCACAGATTCCCCCAGGTACGTGACTCTTGAGGCACACTCCCCCTGAGCACAGGCACGCACTCCTCTCGCGCAAGCCTCGCTGCTCTCTCTCTCTCTCTCTCTCTCCCTCTCTCAGGCAGCTCGTCGGCGCTCCTGCCCTCTGGAGCCTCCGATTGGCCGCCCCCGGAGAGGTCTCCCGAAGAGATCCACCTCCCCACTGTCTGGTTGATCGCCGCTTTTTTCTCCACTGACTTGAGCGTCGGAGGGCCTTCCGCGGAGGACCACCCCCAGCGTCCCCCCGCGTGTGGGCTTCTTTTTTGCAGGTCCGCTCCCCTCTTCCTGGAGATCGACCACGCCTGAGTCGGAGGACGGATCCCGGCAGCAACAGATTGGCGCTAGAGGAAGGGCCTCAAGTCCCATTAAAACTTGAAGAAAGGAGACAAGGATCTCGATCCGGAGAAGAACCTCTCGAATGGCCAATCGGAGGAGAGCAACCTCTGATGCCCAAGATCAGGTCGCCTCCCAGAGGCCTGATCCGACTGGCGCCACGGCGCCACAACCCCCACCTGTCGAGACTCCATCGCCACCTGCCATCCCGGTGACCCAGGACCAGTTCGCTACGCTGGTCCAGCAAGTCCAGGCCCTTACCCACCTGGTACAGGAACGCCTTGTAACTCCTCCTGCTTCGCATCCCCAGAAGGAGGCGGCGATTTCTTCTTCGCCGGCGACCTCCTCCTCTAATCCGCATGAATCAGCGGATCCCCCACATCGCCCCAAGGGGGACAAAGCCGTCCCGCGAGCCGGTTATGGTAGAGATCCTCTCAGATCTCGGGGAGCCCGCTCCCTCTCTCCGGCGACGTCTCACCATGATTCCACACCATCCTTGCGATTCTCACGCCCAGCTCCTCCTCTCACCGGTGAAGAGGAGATCCGCCGTCAGATCCAGGAGATGCGTCAGGAGCTGGACGCCGCCAAGCAGACCCACCTGCCCCAGCCCAAGGCGGAGCAGGGTATCCCTTTCTCTAATGGGATCATGGAGGAAGTGATTCCCTCCCATGTCAAACTGCCAGCCGTCGAACCCTACCACGGCTCCACTGATCCGGATGACCATCTCAGTAGCTTCCGGTCGATAATGATGTTCCACGGAGCATCTGATGCGGTCCTCTGTCGTGCCTTTCCATCCACCCTCAGAGGATCCGCCCGAACCTGGTTCAACGCCTTGAAGCCAGGTTCCATCGATTCATTCGACGAGCTGAGTCGCCTTTTCATTGGCCAGTTCGTCAGCAGCCGCCGCCACCGGCGGAGATCTGACTCCCTCTCCGAAGTCAAGCAGAGAGAGGGGGAGTCCTTGAGGAACTACCTTGGCCGCTTTAACAAGGCCATGTTGGAGGTGGACCACCTTAATCATGAGGTGGCTATGTCCGCCCTAGCGGGGGGTGTCTCGAAGGAGAGCGACTTCTATCTGGCTATGGAGGTTAGTTACCCCCCATGTCTCTCTGATATGATGGCCCTTGCGGACAAGTACGCTAGGGTCGAGGAGTCGCGGAGAGTTGCCCGCGCTGAGCAAGCAAAGAAGGAGCCTAAACTCCTCGACAGACACCGTCCCATCCGTCGACCAAGTCCGCCTCGCCGCCAAAGAGTCCCTCCGCTGCCGCCAAGGAATCGCTCCCGGAGTCCTCTCAGGCGATTCGATCGCTATACTCTGCTGACTGTACCTCGGGCGCAAATCCTTATGGAGATAGAGCGCCAACTTCCCCGACCGGTGCCTCTCCGAGGGAACCCGACCCAAAGAGATCCTGCTAAGTACTGCCGCTACCATAGGGAGCATGGTCATGACACTGAAGAATGCTGGCAGCTGAAGAATAAAATAGAAAGGCTAATCCGGCGGGGACGGCTGGATCAGTTCAAGAGGGCGCCCGAGCCACAGCAACAAGGAGGTGACCGCCAGCCTGAACTCCCACAACTTCCTCCTCCGCCCAATCCGCCCGTGATTGGCCGCATCAACATGATTGAAGAGGCCGGCGGATCGAGCCCCAGGAGCGGCGGTGAAGAGCCGGCGCAAAAGAAGGCAAGGATGGGCGAACTCTCCTTCTCGGATGACGATCTTTTGGGAATACAACTCCCTCATGATGATGCACTTGTTGTATCCCTTAATTTGAACAATTATAATGTAAGCCGAATCCTCATTGATAGTGAAAGCTCGGTAAATGTTTTGTACCTCGGTGTATTTGCCAGGATGAAATTGCTCATGGAAAACCTTCGAGCCATGGATTCCGCTCTAATGGGATTCACCGGCGACGTCATCATCCCAGAAGGAATCGTCACCCTGACGGTCCGCGCGGGAACCTGGCCCCTTGTGACTGTTGTACAGACCGATTTCTTAGTGACCGACCTCAGGTCCCCATATAACGCCATATTCGGCAGGCCTGGTTTAATGTCCCTCAAGGCGATTGTCTCAATCCCGCATCTGTCTATGAAGTTCCCTACCGAGCAAGGAGTTGGCGTGGTTCGGGGAAGTCAAGCCATGGCTCGGCAATGTTTCGTTACGAGCCTTCAGTCTAGGATGCCCGAAGTTGACGGGTTAGACGCTCGCGAGGACTTCGCCGAACAATGGGGAGAACCGGTAGAGGAATTGGAGGAAGTACCGTTGGACGAAGCTCAGCCCGACCGAACCATAAGGATCGGGGCGCTGCTCAAAGGAGAGTCTCGCCGCAGATTGATCAGGTTCCTCCAACGCAATGCCGACATCTTTGCTTGGACCGCCTCTGACATGCCAGGAATCAACCCCGAGGTCCTCATCCACCATCTCAATGTGGACGAGAGGCACAGGCCCATTAAGCAGAAGAAAAGAAGCTTCGCCCCAGAGCGGCAAAAAGCCATTGAAGAAGAGGTCGACAAGCTCATAAAGGCCAACTTCGTCCGGAAGGTAAATTACCCGAACTGGCTGTCAAATGTCGTCATGGTGAAAAAGTCGAACGACAAATGGAGGATCTGCATCGACTTCACCGACCTCAATAAAGCCTGCCCGAAGGACAGCTTCCCCCTCCCTCGGATCGATCAGCTCATGGACGCCACCTCAGGCCACCAGATGCTGTCATTCATGGACGCCTATTCCGGCTACAATCAGATCCGAATGGCCCCCGAAGATGAAGAAAAGACCGCCTTCATAACCAATCGAGGTACCTACTGTTACCGTGTTATGCCTTTTGGTCTTAAGAATGCAGGGGCAACCTACCAGCGGCTGGTTAACAAGGTGTTCAAAGAACAAATCGGCCGGAACATGGAGGTGTACGTGGACGACATGCTGGTTAAAAGCAAGGAGGCGTTACAGCATGTCGAGGACCTCTCGGAGAGCTTTGCAACGTTGCACAAATATGGGATGAAACTCAACCCGACCAAGTGCGCCTTCGGCGTCAATTCGGGGAAGTTCCTCGGCTTCATGGTCTCTCAGCGGGGTATCGAAGCTAACCCCCAAAAGATTCAAGCTCTCCAACAAATGGTGCCCCCTGCATCTGTTAAAGAAGTCCAACGCCTAACCGGGAGGATAGCGGCCCTTAACCGCTTTGTGGCGCGGTCGGCCGAGAGATGCCTCCCCTTCTTCAAAACTCTCCGATCGGCCAAAAACTTCCAGTGGACTCCCGAATGCCAGAAGTCATTTCAAGATCTGAAAAAATACCTTGGCTCTCCCCCACTTCTCAGTAGCCCAGCCCCCGGGGAGACCCTGTTTCTGTACTTAGCCGTTTCAGAGGGCGCAGTTTGTTCGGTGCTGGTCAAAGAAGAAGGCAAAGTCCAGAAGCCGATCTACTACGTGAGCAGGCTGCTCCGCGACGCAGAGATGAGTTACAATAGGATTGAAAAGATGGTGCTAGCCTTAATCACCTCAGTCCGAAAGCTACGACCGTATTTCCAAGCACATTCCGTGACAGTCCTGACTGACCAACCCATTAAGGCAGTGGTCCACCGTTCAGAAACATCGGAGAGAATGACCAAATGGGCCGTCGAGCTAAGTGAGCACGACATACATTTTCAGCCTCGCCCTGCCATCAAAGCCCAAGTGCTGGCCGACTTCCTCCTCGAGTGTACCATTCCGGAGGACGGCTCTACCCCAGAAAATCTCGAAGAGCCAAAGTCCAGAGCCCGGTGGCTCCTCCATGTCGACGGGTCGTCCAATGCCCATCACTCCGGTGCGGGTCTGGTTCTTACTAGTCCAGAGGGGATGGTCTTCGAATACGGCGTCCGGTTCTCCTTCCCGGCTTCCAACAATGAAGCCGAGTATGAAGCCCTGTTAGCCGGTCTCAGGATCGCCCGCAACCTGAAGGTGGAAAAACTCAGCGCCTTCACCGACTCTCAGTTGGTAGCCGGCCATGTTCGGGGAGAGTTTGAAGCTCGGGAGCCGAACATGATTCGGTATCTCCAGGAGGTGCGTAACTTGCTTCCTCTTTTTTCTGAATTTGAAATTATTCAGATCCCCAGATCTGAGAACGCCCGTGCCGACCTACTCTCCCGACTGGCAACCACGGAATCAATGGATGCCGAGCAAAAATTCCACCTGGAGACTCTGGAAAAGCCGAGCATCATGGAAGCCGACCGAGTGATGCAAGTCGAGGCCGAGCCATCCTGGTTTGACCCTATCCTCAGATATCTCAAAGAAGGGTCGCTTCCGTCCGACCGGAGAGAAGCTAGGAGGTTGAAGCTGCAGGCCATCCATTATGTGGTAATTGACAACCAACTTTACAAGCGGTCTTTTTCCATGCCGCTGCTTAGATGCATTCGCCCATCAGAGGCGGACTACGCTCTGCGCGAGGTGCATGAAGGGATTTGCGGCAACCATTTGGGAAGCCGGTCCCTCTGCCACAAGGTACTGCGACAAGGCTATTACTGGCCGACCATGCAGAAAGATGCGAACGATCTAGTCCGCACCTGCGACCCCTGCCAAAGGCATTTAAACATCCAAAGACTCCCTTCCGCCGAGCTAGTTGCTATATCCTCCGCCTGACCCTTTGCCAAATGGGGGATGGACATCCTCGGTCCATTCCCGCTTGCAGCAGGACAGCGGAAATTCTTGTTTGTCGCCATCGACTACTTCACCAAATGGGTCGAAGCGGAGGCAGTCGCGCAAATTACCGAGGCACGGGCCCAAGACTTTGTGTGGAGGTCCATCATCTGCCGATTCGGCCTCCCCCATACTATAATCACCGATAATGGGAAGCAGTTCGACAACTCCAAATTTCGTCAGTTCTGCGAGGAGCACGGAATTCGCCATCACCTTACTTCGGTCGGGCACCCACAAGCCAACGGAGCGGCCGAAGTAATCAACAGGACCCTCCTCCTGGGAATTAAAGCTCGCCTCTCCAGAGCCCAAAGCAGATGGGCCGATGAGCTACATCATGTCTTGTGGGCCTACCGAACTATCCCGAGAATCCCGACCGGCGAGACTCCATTCCGCATGGCTTTCGGCACAGAGGCCGTTATCCCCGTGGAGGTCGGCCTCCCATCATTACGGGTAGGAGGCTACTCGGAAGAGGCTAGCGACGAGCAACTCCGCACCAACCTCGACCTGATAGAGGAAATCAGAGAGAAGGCTCGGATCAGAACGACCGCCTATCAACAGAGGGTAGCCCGTTACCACGCTTCCAGAGTTAAAGGGAAGACCTTCCTGCCCGGCGACCTTGTCCTCCGAAAGGCCTCTGTTTCCAAACCGCTGGAGCAAGGGAAGCTGGCGCCAAACTGGGAGGGCCCTTACCAGGTAGCGGAGATGGTTGGACCAGGAACCTGCAAGCTACAGGATCTGGATGGGAAGCCCATTCCCCGGACTTGGAACGCGGACAACCTTTGTAAATATTACCAATAGGGTATGTCCTCTCTGAGTTCATCTTCGCATACCTTACTGCACGTTCCTGCTTATGTGTTTCCTCAAAACCTGTCGCGTGAATCATTATGCATCATGTTGCTATAAATTGCAAGGAGAAACAGATACTGCTTACCAATTCTCGGCACGACCGAGCTTTCAGCTTGAACAGGAATCTCCGAACCTTGGCAGGGCCAAATAAAACAAAATCTCCGAACCTTGGCAGGGCCAAGTAAAACAAAGTCTCCGAACCTTGGCTGGGCCGAGCAACAAATCTCCGAACCTTGGCAGGGCCAAGTAAAACAAAATCTCCGAACCTTGGCAGGGCCAAGTAAAACAAAGTCTCCGAACCTTGGCAGGACCAAGTAAAACAAATCTCCGAACCTTGGCAGGGCCAAGTAAAACAAAATCTCCGAACCTTGGCAGGGCCAAGTAAAACAAAGTCTCCGAACCTCGGCTGGGCCGAGCAACAAATCTCCGAACCTTGGCAGGGCCAAGTAAAACAAAATCTCCGAACCTTGGCAGGGCCAAGTAAAACAAAGTCTCCGAACCTCGGCTGGGCCGAGCAACAAATCTCCGAACCTTGGCAGGGCCAAGTAAAACAAAGTCTCCGAACCTTGGCAGGGCCAAGTAAAACAAAATCTCCGAACCTTGGCAGGGCCAAGTAAACAAAGTCTCCGAACCTCGGCTGGGCCGAGCAACAAATCTCCGAACCTTGGCAGGGCCAAGTAAAACGAAATCTCTGAACCTTGGCAGGGCCAAGTAAAACAAAGTCTCCGAACCTCGGCTGGGCCGATCAACAAATCTCCGAACCTTGGCAGGGCCAAGTAAAACAAATCTCCGAACCTTGGCAGGGCCAAGTAAAACAAAGTCTCCGAACCTCGGCTGGGCCGAGCAACGAATCTCCGAACCTTGGCGGGGCCAAGTAAAACAAAATCTCCGAACCTTGGCAGGGCCAAGTAAAACAAAATCTCCGAACCTTGGCAGGGCCAAGTAAAACAAAGTCTCCGAACCTCGGCTGGGCTGAGCAACAAATCTCCGAACCTTGGCAGGGCCAAGTAAAACAAAGTCTCCGAACCTCGGCTGGGCCGAGCAACGAATCTCCGAACCTTGGTGGGGCCAAGTAAAACAAATCTCCGAACCTTGGCAGGGCCAAGTAAAACAAAATCTCCGAACCTTGGCAGGGCCAAGTAAAACAAAGTCTTCGAACCTCGGCTGGGCCGAGCAACGAATTACCTGAGCCGTGGCAGGGCCAGGTAAAAATCATTCAGGCGAGAAAGCCGAAGTATGCAGGCCCCAATTAAAGCCAAGCAAAATTTCAAACAGTTCCCCAAAGGACTTCGCCCGATTTGAAAACGAACGCTAAACAAAAACCATCGGCGCACGAGGGGAAGCCACCTTTGGCAGAATTCCCCCTAAGAGGCTATAGAGCCCCGTGTATCGGCCAAAGGCCCCGAGCTGAGGTGAGAAATTCCCCCAGCATTTGAGAACCTCTGGGTGACCCCCCTAACTCGTCATTCGGAATATCTACGTTAGCGCGCAGGGCAATGGGGCCAGGCCGACACCCTAGCCTGTCAAACGCATCAAGGCAATCGTTCTCAAAGAGGAAAGAGATTCCTAAAAACGGATCCATTTTTCATTAAGGGAGAAGGGTCGCAACGAGACAGGAGAAACATAGAAAGAAAAACAAAAACGAGAAGAGAAGCCCTGGAGTCAGTTGCCCCCAGAGGCCAGCAACTCCTCCAGACGTCCCATCAAATCAGCCACCTGCTGACGAAGGGACGTAATTTCCTCCCTCTGCCGGTCCATCAACCGGCGCGAGGCTTCCGCCTCCTTGACCGACACATCCAAGTATTCTTCGGCAGTCCTCGCGAGCTGCTCGTTATTGGCAAAGGCCGACGCTAGGCCCTCCCCATCAACCGTCACGGAGGCGCGCCTCCCCTCCGAATGCGGCAGGCTATCAAGCGAGGAACGCGACCCGACTGATGATCCCTTTGGGGAGGCCATCTTTTCAAACTTAAATCGAGGGATAACCGAAACCTACGCCCCTCGGTCGTATTTATACTCGTCAGGCAGGTACCTCTATCAGTCGCGCCGTAAACACCGACCCATGGGAACTTGCCACGCGTCATTGTTTCAATGCCTGCGAGATCCGAAATGTCGCGCCCCATCCCGAGCAATATCGGTAAGCACAAGCAGGTTGTTCGGGAAATTCTCCAAGCGAACATTTTCCAATCTGTCGGCCCTTGCAATAAATGCATTCGATGCTTCCCCAAGCCTCTTAATGCCGCCCCCTTTTCTCGGAAAATATGGAAGTCCGGCACTCGGCCAATATCCTGTCCCCTCGGGAAGAGCAGCGTCACCAATAAAAAACGTGACAATGTGCCGATCGTTCCGCCCTGGCGCCCCCCACCAAACGCCACATAGGCCTAACGCTGCGGCCCGCATGGCAGCTGAGTCGCCCCCCTTCAGTGACCAGTTCTCCGAACCTTGGCAGGGCCAAGTAAAGTGTTCTCCGAACCTCGGCAGGGCCGAGTGACCAGTTCTCCGAACCTTGGCAGGGCTAAGTAAAGTGTTCTCCGAACCTCGGCAGGGCCGAGTGACCAGTTCTTCGAACCTTGGCAGGGCCAAGTAAAGTGTTCTCCGAACCTCGGCAGGGCCGAGTGACCAGTTCTCCGAACCTCGGCAGGGCCGAGTGACCAGATCTCCGAACCTTGGCAGGGCCAAGTAATACATTCTCCGAGCCTCGGCAGGACCGAGTGAACAAATCTCCGGACCTTGGCAGGGCCAAGGCAAACGCCTTCGAAACTCGACTGACTCTCGAGCAACAGGTTCCCCGAACCATAATGGGAGAAGGTATAGACTCCCCGAACTTCGGTCAAGGCCGACCCACGATAAACCGAGCCACAGTAAAAGCGAAGCACAAAATATCAGGCTTCTGACCAGAGTGAGGAGCATGCTTCGCCGAACGATCTCCGAACCGCCACACACGAACCTTGATTAGTTCGGACGGCGTGAGACCTTCGTCTAAGGACGAGCGGAACGTATTTGTGCTCCGCAAACAACAATAACTACAAGATCGGCACAAGAAAAGATAGAGATTGAGAAACAGAATATAGCTCTCTTTATTGCTGACCGGGATCAGTTACAAATGCCTCACGGGCGTTACAAGAGTATTGAAATGCATAAAATAAAGGCAAATACAAAACCCGGGCAACTGCTCCAAAGCAGACCTAGACAACTGTGATGTTCGACGTTTGGATCGACAAGCCATGCAAACCACGAAACGGTCAGCCCGCCTGGGCGAGTAATAAAGCTGACCCTCCATGGCCCCGGATGAATTAAAAGATCCAAAAGAGGCATGGCCCGGGGATGCTGATTCTGAGGATCCGGACATTCCAGCCCGCTCCCCTAGGAGGGGGTGCTGGACCGCAGGCCACCGTCCAGCCGAGAAAACCGGGGACCATCCGACCCCGGTTGCTCCCATATTCTCCCTCCCGTGGCAAGGATTCCCCTCAGAAAAGAGACGGGAACCTAAGCCAGCGAAATAGGGAGAGCCTGTACGTGCTACTGGGGTGTCGATGCGCTTCCTACCGTAAGCCTCCCATAACAGGCCACAGAGATCGCACAGGAAGCGCATATGTGCGCTCTCCGTATGATCTCTGCGCCCCCCTTGTGCGCTCTCCATATGATCTCCGGGACCCATCCCCTAAGGGCGAGCCATTCTTCGGCAGCTCCCCGGTCGCCCCAGCTATCCGGCGGCAAGGAGCCTATGAAAGGAAGGCCTGATCCTCCTGCTTGCAACAACAGAGAAGTGAGCATAATGGAAGCTCTAACGAGAAAGAAACTTTGGGGATAACCAGATGATGCCCCTTTTTCCCTTTTTATAGGCAGAAAAGAATCGGGAACAAGCTACCCAAGCTGTGAGTCCCGAGATTCAAACACCTAGCCCACGCCTCCACGTGGTCCCTCAGGATAGACGCGGTGCCCCACTGCGCGCCATGCCCACCACCCGAGTTATGACGGGTACGGGGATCTCTTCTTGATCCTGAGTCACGGTCATTTAATGCGGAGGATCACCGGCCAGCGCCTCGAAAACTGACGGGTTCAGAATATCGTCCTTTGAAAGTGACGTCCTCCAATGGTAAGCGATCGCGTATGCGATGAAGTGATCCGCATGGGAAAAGAGCACCTTCCGGAAAGCTCTGATGCAACTTTATGCCCCCCACTGCGTCGTATCATCAGTTCTGGTGAAATAAAAATCGAATCACCTGCGGAACAGCAGGACAATTGATAGAATAGCAGAAAGCGCGAAGGCCTTTTTGCTCGTCGGCCCCAGCCGACCTACTTTGCCTGTCGACCCCAGTCGACCTATTTTTGCCTGTCGGCCCCAGCCGACCTACTTCGCCTGTCGGCCCCAACCGACCTACTTTTCCTGTCGGTCCCAGCTGACCTATTTTCGCCTGTCGGCTCCAGCCGACCTATTTTTGCTCGTCGGCCCCGGTCGACCTATTATTCTTCGTCGGCCCAGGTCGACCTGGTTTGCCCATCGGGCTTAGCCGGTGCGTTTCCTTCAATCTCGAGGTAAGAGTGACCAAAGGGCGTCAGTAAACCACAAGTCGCTCACAATCGAGGCGGAAACAACAACAAGGTCACACAAGGAAAACGCCTAAGTGGAAACGGAAAATCTGTTTATTAAGAAACGTCTGACTAACGTCTAAAAGATGAAATACATGAATGACCCCTAAGGATCGGGAGCCGCACCAGCTTTGGAGGAACCCTCAGTAGCACCTACAGAAGCACGGCTAGATTCGCCATTCTCTGACATTTTTGCCCCCTCTGCGGCAGTGTGCGACCGTCCCTCAGAAACTGCAGCTCCGCTGGTACCAGGGACGCCGCCAAGTTCGGCATCAGAAACATCAATATATTCATCTTCATCTTCTTTTTCAGACTCGCCATCTTCGGGGCTTTCAACACTCAGGAAAGAAAGATCCCATTCTGGGTGCCCACTGAGTATCCTCTGTTTGCACTCTTCCATCCCGTGATGGAACGCGTCTACGCTCATAGTGTCTTGCCTCCCCTTAAGTATGGCGAGCTGCGTGTTGGCCTCGGTGGCCCGTTTCTCGGCCTCTGCGACTTGGGCCTGCAAAATGATATTTTGCTCCTCGAACTCGCCGGCCCGCGTCTCGAATTCCAAGCTCCTGTTGCGGCTGGACACAAGCTCGCTTTGAAGAGCCCGAACCTCCAGTCCCAACTCCGCCATCTGAGCAAGCCGAAATAGGTCGGCGTCACAAGAAACCAATAGAAAAAAAAAAAGGGGGGGGGGGGGGGGGGAGAATGAGGTCATACCTCCTCCTCTCGTTTGGCCAATCTCTTGGCCAACTCCTCAGCCTCACGTTTGGCTCTTGTCCTATCAGCCCCGACCAGCTCAACTCTCTCCTGCAGACTACCGATCTTCAACTGCTTGGCTCCGATTGCCTCCTGAGCTTGGGTTAGCTCGTTGTTCACCCGAGCTATCACCCCTTGTTGCCACTTAGCGCCCTCTTTCAAATGGGCAATTTCGCTATCGCGGCGCTTCAGTCGCTCCTCCACCTCACCAAGCATCCTGGTTAAACGCTTCCTCTCGTCTGCAGCTTCCCTCCCCAGCCGACCTATGCTCTCATTATGTTCTTTCTGCATCGCCTTCACCTCCGCGGAATGCTTCGATTCGATTCTGGCCAACTCCAAACACCCATTGTCGTTTTTCGCCAGGAGTTCCTGCAACTCCTCCGCCCTGTGCTTCTGCTTGGACACCTCGGCCAGGGCGACCTGATGTGCCGCCCTTGCCCCCTTCAAGTTCCTATTCATCGTGTCCATGAGCTCTTCAAACTGCTCAGACACCTTCAACCACGACTGGAGCTCGACATTCTCCCTCCGGGCCTGGACACTGGCCCCCGTCGCCAAACTCAAGCGCCAGCAAATCGCCCAGGAAAGCAAAACGCTCTGCAAAGGCAAAAATTGAATAAGAGCCCACGATGGGGTCAATCGAGAAACATCTATCGCACAAGAAAAGTAACTCACCCGCGAGGCATAGGCCCGGGTCATCCTCATCAAGGTTGTGTTATCGATGTCGGGAAGAAGATGGATACTCTCTGCTACGCCTTGCTGCCCAAACACAGCATCGACCAGCCCCAGGTCGGCGAATTTGTCCGCCGAGGGATCCGCGCCCGGATACAGGGCCGACCTGATCATGGCGGAAAACGCCTCCTCAATATCGACATCCGAGCCACTGGGTTGGCCAACCCCGCCCGAAGGGCCGGCCTGGGCGGCCCCCGTCTGAGAAGCCTTCAACCTCCCAGCCTTCTCTACCAAGGCCCTGGCTTGGGTTCCTTCAGATAATTCGGCTAGCCCAAGAGCCAGCTTCCCCAAAACCTTTCTCGAAGAAGCTCCCAATGCGGAGCTCCCGTCTTGCTGCGTCCCCTCCTTCGACGCCCCTTCCTCGGTGACCACCATTTGTGTCTCCGCCGCCGGGCCCTCCGAGATCCCGGCCTGTTTCGCCACTTGCGTCTCCTCCGCAGGCTCCCCCGAAGCCTCTGTCTGATCTGCCTCACTGCTACCGGACCCCCCTGCGGAAGGACCAAGAGAGGGCTCCCCTTGAACCTCCCCGGCTGCGGCCGCCACTTCTTCCTCTCCTGCTAGAGCCGGTGGCGATCCTGCGGGGACGGCAGCCTCCTCAGCAACAATCCCCTCTTCTAAATCCACTGCTGTTTCCTCTTTCAGGGGAGACGCGGTCGGATGAGCCATCGGAGCCTCATCTGAACTGTCCGATATCTCCAACACGAGAAGGTCGGAGGCCATAACCGCCCTTCCCGGGCTCTCCTTCGCCCTCGGCGCTTCTGCCATGACTGCCCCGGCACCCGGCGGACTCCTCGCGGAGGCATGAACCCTTTTTACGGGCCGGCCACTATCCGCGCCGCGACCTTCCCCGGGACGTTTCCCCCTCTTCCTCTTGGAAAGGTGTGACAACGCCGACCTTGCGGCTATTAGAATAGAGCACACATACTCAGAACCAAGCACACTAATCGAGAAAGATACACAGCACGAAAAGGACTCACCTTGCGGGTCCAGGGGGCTGAGCCCGGCCGCGAAGAGGGCCCCCTCCGATAGCAGGTCGTTAGCCGAAAACACCTGTCCGTTGCGGAGGACGTCCAAGTCCTTCTCCTCCTGCGCCGATAAAGCCGGATGTGTCTCCGCATCCCTTGCAACATCCCCCTATCGCCGAGGGAAGTCGGAACCGACATTCCCCTCCGCGATAACAAACCGGCTCTTCCATCCCTTAATGGAAGAGGGCTTATCCGCGATAACGTTGAAGGATCTCTGGGGCCCGATATAGGGCCACTCCGACTTCCTCCCAGGAATCAGATGGTAGCAGGTGCGGAAAAGGGGAAGAGTGGCGACGATCCGAATCTGGTGGCACATCGAGATGAATCCGATGATATTCCGCCAACTGTTCGGAGCCACCATTGACGGGCTGATATTGTAGTGGGTCATGATCTCCTTCACCAGGGGGTGGAGAGGAAAACGAAGACCCGCCTTCAAACTATCCTCGTAGATGAAGACCCCGGACTCTAGATCCCGGGTAACTCTATCATTGGGCTCCGACGCCCGTAGGACGACGTCCAAGGGCAAGCCATACCGTTGATGAATCCTCCCCAGGTCTTCGGCAACGATCTCGGAGGCCACATCGTCGGGGCTCATCGCCATTGAAAGTGGTACCAAACGAAAACGATAAGCGCCAAAAAAGATGGGAGGCCAGAACCCTCTTTGAAAGCAAAACGAGAAGACGCCAAGCGCACGCACACACATATATATATATATACACAATGCGGCCGTCACTTCGCTTCTCCGCCAAGGAAGCCGCCCTGAAGAGGCGGGGCGTCTCATCCCAGGCGTTCGGAATCGCCTCGATAAACACCCGATCGATCGGGTTTCGAAGCGTGGCGCGATCTCAACCGTCACTCGTGGAGGAGCCTTAGCCCCGAAGGCTGGGTGGCCCCGTCGCATTAATTAGGGCATCATTGCGCGAGCTGTCCAAACCAAGACGTCCCACCCGGAACGCGCCATTCGAACTTGTACTCCCTATGCTCGAACCTACGCTTCGAACTAGGGAGTGGAGGGCATGTGTTAAGGGGTAAAATCGTCATTACGTTAATATTCGTGCGAGGCGGTTAAGGCTAACCTCCTCCCTTTATCCCATCCGGGCTTCCGTAGCTCGGCCCTTCCGGGCTTCCGTAGCTCGGCCCTTCCGGGCTTCCGTAGCTCGGCCCCTTCCGGGCTTCCGTAGCTCGACCCTCCCGGGCTTCCGTAGCTCGGCCCCTTCCGGGCTTCCGTAGCTCGGCCCCTTCCGGGCTTCCGTAGCTCGGCCCTTCCGGGCTTCCATAGCTCGGCCCTTCCGGACTTCCATAGCTCGGCCCTTCCGGGCTTCCGTAGCCCGGCCCTCCCGGGCTTCCATAGCTCGGCCCTTCCGGGCTTCCGTAGCCCGGCCCTCCCGGGCTTTCATAGCTCGGTCCTTCCGGGCCTCCGTAGCTCGGCTTCATTTGCAATCCGCAACCTAACACTTACCTCCGCGGAACCGGATGCGGGAGAGCCCGAGCCTACCAGAACGGCATCCCAGACAAGGAATCATGTCGGAACGTGGCCTAAAACCTATCGTAACCGCCCTAGGCCTACTCAACCAGATCTCGAGACATAAAGGGGCTCTCCCAGCCGTCGATCTCTGAACAAACAAGGTACGGATTCTAACGGCCCCACAACGGCCTGATTCTGTCTGTCTCCGTATCGTAACAACCTCCGAACCTTCCAGAAGGCGCTCAAGACCCAAATGACAGTCTATAAATATCAGTCTCACAGATTCCCCCAGGTACGCGACTCTTGAGGCACACTCCCCCTGAGCACAGGCACGCGCTCCTCTCGCGCAAGCCTCGCTGCTCTCTCTCTCTCCCTCTCTCAGGCAGCTCGTCGGCGCTCCTGCCCTCTGGAGCCTCCGATTGGCCGCCCCCGAAGAGGTCTCCCGGAGAGATCCATCTCCCCACTGTCTGGTTGATCGCCGCTTTCTTCTTCACTGACTTGAGCATCGGAGGGCCTTCCGCGAAGGACCACCCCCAGCGTCCCCCGCGTGTGGGCTTCTTTTTTGCAGGTCTGCTCTTCTCTTCTTGGAGATCGACCACGTTCGAGTCGGAGGACGGATCCCGGCGGCAACAACTCCAAAAAAAAAAAATAATAATAATAAAATAAAATAACGATTGGGTTGGAATAAATATACATATCATTAACTCTCTAACCATGGGCAGTCCTGTCAAGAGTCACGCCAGGAATCTTCAACCACAAGCCATTCATCATGCGACATGTGCGCTAATTTTCATGTACGCTGTTCGTCTTTGTACGTTTGTTTTTGATACAAATACTCTGCACTTAGAAAACAAAAAAACAATAAAAAAATCATTTACACCGTACGATGCCTTAAGAATGAAGTCCTTGGAACACTTTTTTTATCCTTAAATGCATAGAAAACAAACATATACTCAAAGATCAATGTTTTGAAAATTGGATTGGTCAATCGGCTTAACATTTGGATTAAGTCAATTGATTTTATTGAATGAATCGGTTTGATCGAATTAAATAATATTATAACTAAATTTTAATTTAATAATATAAAATAATAATATAAATATAATTTAAATAAAAAATTAAAAAAATTTAAAAATTAGATTGAATTAGTTGCCATTTCAATGAATTTTTTTTGATTTTTATTAATATATAAAAATAATTTTAATAATAAAATCGGATTGAATTAATGACTGATTTTTTGATTGGACCTTACCACGTGTCCATTTAGCAATCCGCCGAGGGCTAGTTCAAAACGTGGCTCATGTATTAATCCTGTGCACGTTAGCACTTGGCGACGGGAATCTGCCAACATGAGCCAAGATTTCGTTCCGGAAATCCTGGATTAATTGGATCTTGACGCCTTTCCAGCGTTTGTAATGTACCCCCATGACACGCTTTCGTGTCTATTTCTCATCCGTGCGATTAACTTTCGACGCTGCCGATGCGGACCAGTTACCTCTGGTGATCCTTGCTTTCTGTTGCCGTATCCAGGCTAAGAAACGGTTCTTATCGTTCCTTCCGTACGAGAACGCGTTTCCTTTCTCGAATGCCTTCATTTATATATATATTTTTGAGAGATTTTTTGAGATAATTTATCCTTTGAAAAATTTTGATGGATTTTTCGAAAAAAATTTGGAAGAAGTTTTAAAGGATATTTGAAAAAAAATTTTCGAGATATTTTCTTAGAAAATTTTTTTTGAGAGGCATTTGCTGAAGGATTTTTTGAGGAAAATTTTGAGAAAATTTTTAAGAGATTTTCTGTGGGAAAATATTTTGAGAGGGAATTTTTGAGGAATTTTTTAAGAAAATTTTGAACATCTTCTTTGCGTTTTTAATTTTTTTTTTAAAAAATTATTTAATTTTAGGGTTTCTTCTGTTAGTGTTACAGCTTCACGGATTGTAAGGATGGGCAACCTTCTCTAGTTTAATGGTTTCATAATGTAAGACTTTATTTATTAGAATAAATTATATTTTTTGAAATAGATAAATTTTATTTTTGATATTAGTTCAAACCGTAAAATAACGTATCGTTATTTTTTAAAATTAAATTTAAATTAATGATATTTTTATGCTTAATAAATTTATTTATCATTCTAAATTAAACTAATTGAAACAAGATATTACCAAAGTAATTTTTTTTTTTTATGTAGATGGCCCATGAAGGATGTTGTGTATATGTATATTTTATGCAGGTATTAGTCAGCCTAAAGAAGGTTAAGTATTAATCGGTCCAAAAGAAGTTAATGCTTATTCGAACTACACATATGTGTTTGATGATAAACACGTAATGATAATCGTAATGATAATGATTATAAGGATTTACATATATGAGTAATAAATTGATCCAAAGATAGATTAATGTTGTACTTGATATCTTGAGATGAGATTTATCATTATTTGAATCTATTGATATTTAATATTAATTATTTATATGAGTATTTTATTTTTATATTGTTTTTATTTTTTTTACAGTTAATATTGCTATTATTTCTATTAACCTTAATTTAGTATCAATCCTTGATAACACTAACTTCAAAATAAAATCGTGATTTTTGGGTTTAGATTTTAAGAGTTTGTTTATATAATTATCGGGACAGTCCGTATCAAATAATTATTTCAATATCTAGATTATATATATATATATAAGTGGATTAACCCTCGTTCGAGAATCATCTTTAAGCGTCGGCAAGGGCACGCTGAGAGAGAGCGAGAAGCGGAGGGAGAGCGAGAAGCGCATCATTCGTCTCCATCCCAGCACGCAGAGAGAGAGAGAGAGAGAGAGCGAGAAGCGGAGGGGGAAACTGAGAGAGCTTGATGTTAACGGCGAAACTACTGGCTAGAGCCTCTCATTGCTACCCGGTCCAACTCGAAACCCGAATTAGAGAAGGAAGCCCTGCTTTGCAAGGTGGAGATGCCATCGTTCCCTAACAATGGTTCCTCTCAGAGCCAAAAGAGCAGCGGAAAGCTCGCTCAGGGATACCACAGAGCCCAACAGGCATGGGCGAGGTAAGATATATCGGGTCTCTTGAACTCCTTCTATCCCTTCTTTGCTTATCTATAATTTGAATGGATAAAGGGATTTTTTGTTTATAAAAAAATTGTGATATAAATTGTCGTTAATGGATACGTTCTTTTCCACCTCAGGAGACAGTGGATTTTACAGCAAAGGAAAGCATTGCCTATAGCATCAGGTATAATCTTCGTCATGAAATCAACATGAAAGGGAAAAAGGTTTTTCTTTTTTTTGGGCGTCCACTCTCTTGGATTTCATTTATTTTTGCTAATTTTCTTGCTAATGATTTTGTTCTAATTGTCCATTGATTCAGTCGAGAGAAAGCTTGTGGATGAAGTGAAGAAGAATGACACCCTAATAATCGTTGGAGAAACAGGAAGCGGGAAGACTACCCGTGAGTTCTGTTTCTTATTGCAATGCATACTTTTCCTATGAGAATGAAATATTCAAGCATCTAGAGAGAAGCGAGCAGTTCCATGGTAATGTTGTAATGCGCACACACATTTAGTTCACTATATGATCACATCTATTGCTTAGGTTGTATCTTTTAGCTTGTATTATAACCATCTCCAACTGGCATAACACTAAGCATGAAATCATGGAGGAAAACTTCAATATATTAGGCACATGCTCCATGTTTGGAAAAAGTGCTAACTCTTTTTTAAAAATGCACAATTTCATGTTAAAAACATTAAACTTCCCTGCTTTTTCCTTGCTTCCCTCCCTCAAATTCATGTACGGTCTTCTACTTTCTGTATTATCTTACTTTTTGTGCTCTATGTGGTGGGTGGAAAAGGCTTAGATGAGTTGAGTTGAGTTGAGATGTGGTGGATGGAAAAATTGCTTTAGGAGAAATCTTGACATGTTTTTCTTTCTTGTGCTGGTCTTTTTTTCTTTTAAATGTGGTTATGATAACAATCTTGCACAACTTCATGCTTGCTTCCACGACTCTTGCAGAATTGCCGCAATTCTTGTATAATGCTGGATTTTGTGAACATGGAAAAGTCATTGGCATCACTCAACCACGGCGGGTTGCTGCTATTACTGTTGCCAAACGTGTGGCTGAAGAATGTAATGTCGAATTAGGACAAAAGGTTGGGTATTCAATTAGATTTGAAGATGTCACATCCAGCTCCACAAGGATCAAGTACATGACTGATGGTTTACTACTCAGGTAGTCATGCATGTGAACCTTTTAATGTGGATTTGCACACACTTTTTATAGTTGATAGTTCATCACAAGCTAGCTCATCTAAGTAAAATAGTAAAAATAGTGAGGATTAAAGGATTTCATCCATGATAAAGGAAGATCTATCCAAGTAATGACCTTATCTGGTGTGGAAAATTGCTTTAATAAAGAATGTGACAAACTTCTTTTTATCCCATTTTGTGAAGGTGCCTTTTGCAATCTCAGTTTATGATGTTGGTCCGGTCATTTCAGTTGCAACAATTAGTCTGCATCCCAAATGGAATAAAAGATAGTATTTTGATATAGTTAGAGAAAGAATTGCATCTTCCTAATGTAATGTTACTCGGTTTTCTTGGATAATATTCCTGCTCTGGAATTTTCACAGAATATCAAACCTGCTGCCGCTTCATAGGCACTTTCTTACTTGAAGTGTTTTCAAAATATCTATTTTCCCACACTCATGCTTATACCTACTCCTAGTTTTGGCAACCAAGTCCAATAATAATGTTTAATGTACTGTGACCTAATAAATTCACTTTTTAGGGAAGCTTGCTTTGTGAGTACTCTATGATTTTCTTTTTGTAAGACTGCTAAGATAATTGAAGGACAAAGAAAGGTACTCTCTGGGACATAACAAAGGTCTGTTGTCTTGGTATTGGACTCCATATCAGTCTCACATTGGTATAGTGTTGGTACACCTAGTATGTTTGTAGATTTAGCGTACCGAGCCTTGTATACACCGGTACCAAATCTTGGTTTATTGCCATTATAAGATAATGTGTCAGGTATGGGGTGGTACACATTGATATAACATACCATGGATATAACCAAATGTTGGTGATGGCAAGCCTCATAACAATTACATCGATTTAGAAATGTTAAAGAAATTATCATTTTTTAAAAAGGGGAAAGAGCTGCCATCTTTTCCAAGGTTGAATTTTGTTGAATTCAAATTTTTGAGCAGCATTTAAAATGGGAAATTCAAATTTTGAATTCATTGCAAATAGACACTTTTGAATTGTAACTTTGCGAAATTTTTGAACATCAAATTATCTAATCTAATAATGAGCCTCCATTTCATATTTGTTAGGAGTTACTACATATGAAAATCTTAATTATAGTTTCGCAATCAGCGATCTAGTGTGTGCCCCATGGACTCACCAGGTTTGCATCACAATCTATTTTGCGGTAGCAATCAGTTTTTACAAAATTAACTCCGTGAACAAATACCTCCACAAGGTGCCGAACCAGATGCTTATCGATGCATAAAAGCTCCTTCTATGCTGAACTGGCAAACATCTCACTTCAAGCCATTTCTGTTCTTGGCCTTCTGCTTAACCTGAAACAAGATAATAGTTGCTCCATCAAGCACAATCTTACTTGTTTCAGTTTAGGTTGCAGTAAATCGTCAACTTATTTGTCGAGTTAGACATTTTTCTTTGTGAGAATGAAGCTAAAGTACTTATGTGATCTACTAGATTGTTCGTATGATTTTATCAACTAATAATGTCTAGATCCGATTTGATATATGTTTGAGTCAATTTTTTATATTGGTGAGTTGGACAAGTTGCGGTTCTTAATGTTAATGTTCTGAGCTTCTTCTTTCATTTTTTTTTTTTTGACAAAAGTACCAATAAATTTGATTTATTGACTCGTGCTCATGGTATTCTCTTCATTTTATCTGGTGATTTTTATATTTGCGTGTGTGTGTAAATTTACTAGCATAATGATTTACCTTTTTGATTTACAAAAAAAAAAAAAGACTGCCAGCTAATATTTGCATCATTTATCAACAGGGAAGCACTGCTGGATCCATATCTATCAAGATATGATATCATCATTGTCGATGAAGCTCATGAAAGAACAGTCCATACTGATGTGTTATTGGGGCTGTTAAAAAATGTGCAACTTGCAAGATCACGTTCAATTATTAAGCAGTATAATCTTGACAAGGCAAATGCTAACAAACTTGTTGTCACTGATAAAGAAGATAAAACTCAAAGCTTCGGTACTTTGAAGACATGTCAGGGTGCAAAATACACTTCTCTAAAGTTGATAATAATGTCTGCTAGTTTGGATGCAAGAGGTTTCTCCGAGTATTTGGTGGTGCCAAAGCTGTGCACATTCAAGGGAGGCAGTACCCTGTAGATATACTATATACATATCAACCTGAGCCAGATTATTTGGATGCTACCCTAATTTCTATTTTTCAGGTAGCTAATTTACATTTAGCCATGTCACCATGTTTCTTTCTTGAATTAATCCATCATTTTGGTCATATCCTATGTATGAGTAACATCTAGGACTTTGAAATGCTACAAGGAGTGTGAAATTAGATGCCATGTCACCTATTGGTTTTGTAAGTCTTTAGTTCTGAATTCATTGAAAACTTTATTAGTGATTAAAATTTATTGGGTTCTCAGATTGCGAGATCACATGTTTTGATAGTTCACTGTACTTTGTATGATGTTTACACACTGAGCCGCTTCATTCATTCAGTTTGGCTTTGTATCCTTATTGAGTCCTCTTTTTATTTTTTTAGATCCATCTGGAGGAAGGACCTGGAGATATTCTTGCATTTTTAACTGGACAAGAGGAGATTGAAGCAGTAGAGAGGCTTGTTCATGAGCGTGTTCACCAGCTACATGAAGGCAGTCAACAACTCATGACCGTTCCTATTTATTCATCTCTTCCTTCAGAGCAGCAGATGAATGCCTTCCAGCCAGCCCCATCTGGTTTTCGCAAGGTAAATATGACAATATTCATCCTTGTTAATCAGAAAAAACGGATGTTGTTTATCAATGTGTTTACTGCTTCATCACTCTATGAACTACGAAAACCATTGATTATGATTGCTCAAAATTGCTACAGTTGTTGACCTTATGTCAAATTTTGTTCCCACCCTTGTTCTTGCTCTTGTCTACTAGCAACTTGATGCACTTAATCTAACTTGTTGCAAAGAGCACTGCATGGTAGCTTGTGTATGAATCAATTTTTTGGACTAAGAGGCAGGGCTGGATAATTTATTGTCAGTTTATTGTAGTATAATGGTCATGCAAATAAGTCATAGAATTGATGTCTTACTTTCTTATTTTGACACATTCCTCATCACCAAACATGTCAAGAGTCTATTGGTTGTGCATGGATGCAGCATTTAGTATGTTATGTTACTTTTGTGGATCCATTGAGAATGCATTACATACATTGTGTGATTTTGGAAGAGGCAACAGATTGTAAATTCAGCTTTTCTTAGAAAGTCTAGTCATAATTTATTGGCTACACTTTGAAGTTTACTTTTAATTTTTCCTAAGTGGATCTTTGACTTCATTACTTTCTAAGTCAAAATGGTGTGGACATTAATTGGATTATCATGCACCTGTCCTGATGCTAATAGTTTTTTCTTTTCTTTCTTTCTTTCTCTAATGAGGATTGCCTAGGTCATACTAGCAACAAATATTGCTGAGACTTCTGTTACAATACCTGGCATCAAGTATGTTATAGATTCAGGACTGGTGAAAGCTCGTTCATACAACCCAGTGACAGGGATGGAATCATTGATCATCATCCCAACCTCAAAAGCACAGGCTCTTCAGAGGAGGCAAGAATATCAATATGCATACTGATCTATGATGATTTTCAGAATTTTGATGAGATGCTTTGACTGATCAATCATGCCATTATCTTTTATTGCCCTAGTTTTTTCATGTGTTGTACAGATTGAATTAATCATCTTATTTATGCCTTTCATCCTAGTCTGTACAAACTGTTATGCCTACTACTATTTCTTTCATTTGATAATTTTTTTGGAGGTCATTTATTTAATAAATGATGATGATCACATGTTTTTATGGTAGTTATTTTGATTGATACCTCATAGATTTCAATGGCCATATCTTTCAGCTGGGAGCTCCATAAAGAGCAATGTTGGTCGAGATCACAACTTGTGACTTGACAAGTGCTCTACACTAGGATAAACATGGAGAATAGTTGTTATATTCTTGAAGGCAAAAGGATTATATTATTATATTTTTATTTTTTTTGATGATTGAGTTTGTCTCTTTTATCATATATTGTGTTGTTAAGTACTTAAATTTTTCTCCCATTCATAAAATACCAAATATCTCTGCCTTAATTTGAATGTTGGCTGGGCGAGTTGGTGCATCATTGTGAACACCTCTTGGCTTGTGACATCATGATGTCACAGATTACTAAACATGCCTGAAATTGTACCAATTTTCTAACAATTATTGATTGATTTGAAACTTGGTGTTGATAAGACTTGCACCCGTAGCAGTTTTCTTTGCTAACTGAAGACATCTTCAATTTTGTATATTTGAACCTACAATTTCTTTGCATTACCTTTTAGTGTGGCAAATAACCAAAAAAAAAGTCATTTTATTTATTAACCAGATTTCTTACATTATATCGGCTTTTTATTCATAATACAAGCCATATGACTTTGATGACTAGTGTGGCAACTTGGATAAGTTTTTGATTCTTGAAAGCTAGCATCTCATTGAACTGCATGTTTGAATATCTGTGATCAATGATGCAGAGAGTTCCTAACTGCAGATCAAGTTTTTGTATCAATTACCATTTTATCAAATTTGCTATAACAGGACTTGTTCTGTGTCAAATGCAGTGGTCGTGCTGGACGGGAGGGACCAGGGAAGTGCTTTCGGTTGTACCCGGAGAGTGAGTTTGGTAAACTTATTGATTCTACAGTTCCAGAGATAAAGAGATGCAACCTCTCAAATGTTGTGCTACAGCTCAAAGCCCTAGGTGTTGATGATATCATAGGGTTTGACTTCATGGAAAAGCCATCAAGGTGAAATCAAATATTGTTTTCTGATAGTTTGTATGTGTGTGTATGCATGTTTAAGGCATAGTTTTAAACTATAGGAAATATAATGAAATTCTGGTAAGTAATATGTATGTGATGGGACAGTACTTTCACTGAATGGGATAACACATTTAGTTTGGTAAGAATAATTGATGAACAATTCCAGGGCTCAAGTGCTGGTTGGCATGGCGTGGTATGCATGATTCATGCCAAACTAGTGCCTTGCAAGCATGCAGCACTAGCACAGTACCACCTGCTTGCCAGCACTTGGCATGGTGTTTGTGCTAGTGCATGCCAAACATTGGCATGACATACAACATGCCAATGCCAGTTCAGCATGTCACCTGCAGATGATGCTGAAACCATTGGCCTGTTCAGGTTGGCGTGGGGGGTTATTATCTTCGTATCTTTTTGTTATATTTTTCCCCGATATGGAACACAAATCCTTACGATTATCAATAGTCTATTTAAGCATCATTGGCATATTACATGCAGCGTGGCAATGCCAGTCCAGCATGCCACCTGCACATGATGCTTAAATCATTGGCCTGTTCAAGGGAGAAAAAAAAGAAACAATCTTTATATCATTTCATTACATTTTTTCCCCATATGGAATGCTAGTTCAAACAAATCTCAATAGCCTATTGAAATATTATTTTGATACTAAGTTTATGGACTTATAATAGTGAAGCAACTCTCGAGTATACATGTGCAAGCAGAATAAGTTTCAAAGTTTTTTAACCGTTTAGACTTGAACAGTTATTTGAGTCGTAGTAGAAAGAGTTTTTTGTTTGTTTCATTTTCTGTTCTTCTGGGAATAATTTGATGTGTCAGTAATTTTACATGTATTTCTTTCTTTAAAATTATAGTGTTGTGTTTTAGGTGCAAACACTTGAAAGTCTGGTTCACTGAAATTGACGTTTTCTTCAATTTTAATGTATGACTTTCACTTAAAAAAAAATGTTCACAACTTTCATGACTGGTGACAGGATGGCTATTGTGAAATCTTTGGAGCAATTATTCCTGCTAGGGGCTTTAACTGATGATTACAAACTGTCCGATCCAATTGGACGTCAGATGGCCCGGCTACCATTGGACCCTATGTATTCAAAGGCACTGATCTTGGCTGGTGACTTCAAGTGCTTGGAAGAAATGTTGATAGTTGTTGCGATGCTTTCAGTAGAATCTATTTTTTATTTTCCCCGTGAAAAGATGGAAGAGGTATGCATGTGGCAGATCTCACATTTTATAATTTGTTACAAGGTTTGCTTATCATAGCGGCTGCAGGCAGATAATGTCATGCATTTTTATGTGTTGTTATATAAAATAAGATGATGTTAAAATTGTTGGCCGAAAATGAAAGTGCTTTTCTACAATTCCCTTTTGTTAGTCACATAAAAACATTGAATGGTACATATGGATGACCCAGCAAATCCCTGCCTTGATTTTAAATGGCATGTTAAAGGTCATAACTTACAAAGATTTGTTACTTAAAATAAAATGTTTATAATTCAAGGAAAAATAGGAACTCAAATTTCTTACTTAATAAATGTCTTTCTGTTCAAGATTATATACAAACTATTTATAGGAAAAAAAGGGTCTGTCTAGTGGTATAATTAGGTTCAGTGGTTTCTTTTTTATTCTAATAATTGGAGTATGCTATGGACAAATCAAAGTCACCCTGGGCCACCAAGAGAAAAATCCAATTATTACTGCTGCATGTATTTTTATTCCCAAAAGCTAACGACCGATTTAGAACATTCCAATTATACTTGTTTAGCTTGGTTGCAGCTAGAAGCTTGAGGGCTGACTCTATTTCAGGTAAGTTTTCCTGGAAGAGGTACACAATGCTATGGTTTTTAGTACTGAGCTGTACTGGTACGTACCAGGTGTAACCTACTGATCTGGTAGGGAACAGGTACAGTACAAGGGCTCAATATGGTATTGTATCAAATCGTAGTATGAGTGCTATGCCAAGTTAGCACTTTTAGTCTTCTACTGTATGTTGGTATGGTCAGTGAGGTACCGGCATAGGACCCAGTACCAAGACATGAAACCCAACATAATACTCATAGCGACTACTTTAATACTATAACTGCAGGTGGTGGTTATCTATTTATTCCATTCTTTTGGGCCCTTTAATTCAAATATTTTATTGTTGTAAAAATGAAAGTCCATATTTGTAGAAATATTAAAGTACTTGTGCTACTTTGGTGTCTAGACTTTAGAGCTTGATTATCTTTCCAATGTTTTATCTCTTTTTCTTGCCTAATAAGAACGTATAGTATACAAAAACATCTAATCGAACATATACCCTACTATTTACGTTGAAATTGTGTATGTTAACAATTTCTTTTCTATCCCATATTATTTCATGGCATCATCTCTTCTTGTTATATAACAAAGTTTCCCCACATATCCATATGCAACTTCTTTATGTCTCTCCCTTTTTTGCGTAACAGCGTCTCATAGACCATAACGTGTGCTTTTCAGTATTTAAGAGGCACTTGGATACATCCTCATAAACTTTATTGCAAATGCAAGATGCTCAATATTAATATTCAAAGATCAGATCAGATTTTACATTAAAACCCTTAGTATCTGGTAACCAGCAGATAAACTAGGCTTCAGTATTCTACTACCAGCAAATGCTATATAAATTTTGAATGAACCACTCATAAGAATCTGAGTTAGATCTTTACCATCCTTTCTATCATGTGCATGGCAAGTGTAGACTCTTGTTAGATGGAAAAAGGCAAAGAAACTAATATATTCTTATAAAACTTTTTTGAGGTATCGATGCTGAGTATTTTCTGTTGTCTTGGTTTTCTGCTTAGGCAAGAGCTGCAAGGAAGAGCTTTTCAAGCCCTGAAGGGGACCATATAACCTTGGTGAATGTGTATCGGGCTTCTGCAGAATGCTTAGAGAAGAGCAAAACTGCAAATAATAAAGAAAAAACAGTTCAAAAAGCTCTAAACAAATGGTGCAAGGAGAACTTCATCAATTATCGATCTCTAAGACATGCGCAGGATGTTCACAGGTTAGCTGTACTCACCTCATTGAAAGATTCGAGTTTTTATCTTTTGATACACGGTAAAGCTTTTAACTTCTCTACAACATCAAAATGATAGCCAACAAGACTATGACAGTTCAATTTCCTTGTGATATTTATACGGTTTTAACTGTTAAACTATACAAACGCTTGCACTTAAAAAAAAATTTATTTTTATGTAAGATATGTGATGATAGCATCGGAGCAAGTTTGTGAACTGATAATATACTCCTGGTAGGAAAAATTTGTGTCGTTTGGACCATGGTACCTTCTATAATTTGCCAATGTTTTTTTCTTTCAGTCAAATCCAAGGGCACATCGAGCAAATGGGCCTATCTCTGTCATCTTGTGGGAATGACATGCTCCAGTTCCGAAGATGCCTTGCAGCCTCATTCTTCCTCAATGCAGCACTGAAGCAATCAGATGGATCATACAGGTTAGAATCATATCGTATTTGGTTGCAATGCCATTAATTCCAAAAGGAAAAATAAAAATGAAACACCAAAACAAGGTTTTTTTTTTTTTTTGATATTTTGGGAGTTGCTTGACTAAGAAACCTAGGGCAGAATTGCAACATTAGGAACTCTTGAATCAACCTATACCTGGCCCAGTATCGTCTTGTAAATTATTACTCCTTTACATTTATCTTCATGAGGGTATTATCGGTCCGCATACATTGACTCAGAAATTAAACAAAAAAAAATTAATTACTTGGCTATTTTAGATATCATCAGCCTTTAACTATAAATACCATTCTTATTGTTCTCCAAACTACCATGCGTTCAATGACTCCAGCTGTACTAAGAAGGTCAATCATTTCATGAATTGTAATTCATGCATGTTGTCCATGAAAGATTACCTTCAAGAAGCTTCATAGTCTTCGTTGTGTCACCGTTGGCTGTTTTGTTTCTAGAGAAAAGAAACTTGCTCTTTACAATCACTCATTTCTAATCTCATCATTGTTCTCATACAGGGCTATGTCAAGTGGGCAAACTGTACAGATACATCCTTCTTCAGTTCTGTTCCGGACAAAGCCAGAGTGTGTTATCTTCAATGAGTTGGTTCGAACGAATCAAAACTATGTTCGTAACATTACAAGAATTGATCCACTGTGGTTACCAGAACTAGCTCCTCAATATTATGCTGCAGAGAATTAATTTTAGCTATTGTATCAAACTTTAGATTTTTGACCGATGTATTTATGCATTGATATTCTTGTATCCTGTTTTGCATTTTGTATATTGCTGTATTCTCCAGGAGTCTTCTTTGAAATGGGTGTTCATTTTAATCTATTTTTAAAGCAGTTTGAACTTTGAGAAATTGATACAATGCAAGAAGTAGGCTTGATATATTTGTCATGACCTTTGTTGGACTTAGAGAATTCAATAACAGAAGCCCATCTCAACATCTCCACAGACTTGTCTTGACCTTTTTTGTGCTGATTAGGCAGCCGGTAATTGGACTTACGAATGACTATCATGCTCCAATTTTAATCAAGAACTGCCAAGTTAGCAAAGATGGATGTACCATGTCAATGTACCAATATGGATCATGAATAGCAAAGAAGCCGTTCATACCTTACAAATGGTAAAAGCCAAGTCAGAGCAATTGTAGGACTCTCATTGGCTAGGTTACGTACAGAAACTAAGGGAACTTGCCCATGAATTTTCTTAGAGAAGGTGGTGCATGCGGAGTTTCTTCATTTCATTGCTGTAGCTCATAGTCGCTAGATGTAGCAACTTCATTCTTGCTAGTGTTCCTCACCAGATCTTGAGCATGGTGAAAAACTTGCAGTGACATAGGCATTCAAATTAATTATAAGCATCATTGGTTGTTGGAAAAAGGCTTAGATGAGTTGAGTTGAGTTGAGCATCATTGGTTGTGGAACTTTATGAAATTTAAAGACTTGCATTCAAATCAGAGAAATGACACTAGTTTGTTTTCTATTATCAAGTTAATCAGTTACTGGGACACAAAATCATAGCTTGTGCCAATCAAAAGAATTAATAGTGGAGAGGTGTATGCTGAAAGTTAATCTCCCTATGTTTCTTATATCCTTGCCTTTTGTTTTTTGTTATTGGAATTATAGCTCATTGGACAAATAGAAAGGTAACTTCAGCTTCTAATTGAGGTAAGACCTTGCACGTTACTATTTAATTTGTGTAACAACATGGGTTTAGGATTTAATTACAAGAACCCTAGGGCTAAGTTTGGCATTAAAAACCAAAATTTGGGACTAGAGACCATGGTGATGAGTGGAGAATGATTAATTAGATTAGTTATGCTTAGCTGGTAGCTGTTTTAAATCGATTTTAGGTGATCATATCAGTCCTCCATTTTCAAAAGATCAATTAAATTTCATGTCTTATTAAACATCAATGGTAGTTCAATTTGTTACCCTTGAGTGCATAATTGTATTGATTTGCATATCATGGTTGGTATTGTATTGCAGATCAGAGGCGGGACTCCCTCTTACATGCAATTGTAATTGGATTTGAAATTAGATTCTTAGCCTAGTGAGAACATCAAAGCTTAAACAAAGGAAGATCAGCTATATACTAGATAGATTTTGTGTATTTTTATAAGGTAAAGAAACCTAAATATCATCTTTTATCTAGTTTTTTTTTTTTTTTTTTTTAATGTAGGAACTTGAGTTGTTAGTAAGATATTAGAGCAAACCTGATTCATAAACTTTGTAAACTGGAAAACACTATAGGCAAACTCTTTTGGAGATAATTAAGGGTTGATCATAGCTTTTGTGATTGTGACTAAAGGATATTATCGATGAATTCTAAGCTTGATGAGGATGCTAGGGCTTAAATAGTGAGTGAGATTGTTGTAACAATCTACCATACTATTTAACTTAATACATTCAATACTCTAGCACCATCAGAAAGCTTCATAAACCTATAAGAACAAGATGCTAGGCCAAACTTTTCTTAGCAAATGACTCAGAAAGCAATGGTAAGACATGCTTTCGTAACTACTAAACATTGAAAATTACTAAGTAACTCTAGAATAGCTCAGAAATTTTGATACTTCTCCAAATGATATACTGATTTCAATTTACAGGTCTACAATAATTTTATTGGGCTTTCATGCTATTGGATTCTCTCTTAGCATAACATGAATGACAAATGATCTTGTATTTATAAGATATCTATTAGAAAAGTTTAATTTCAAAATATAAATTTAAATTTTGAAATATAAGCATATATAATTTAATGAATATAATTGGCCGCTTAATTGGCTTGGTTAATAAACATGTGTAATAGGTAGCTTGGTCAATATTTGGCGATTTAATACGCTTGGTCAACAAATATGTACAACTTATGGCTTGATCAATGTTTAAGGACTTAATTGGCTTAGCGGAAAAATATGGACAACATATAACTTGATTTATAATTGATAGCTAAATTTGCTTGGTTATCAATCTCAATTAGAAACTTAGTTAGCTTGGTCAATACCCCCACAAGATAAAGGGTAGTCTCACAAACCAATAACTTGGAGCAAAGCCAAGCATTGAAAATAAATTTCTTTTATAAATACAAATGAAATTTTATCAACAGATGAGATGAAGTGGACTTTTAAGTTACTTGTAGATCACTAGCTTATTCTCTAACAAAATGATAGCCTACTCAGATACATTTGATACATGCATAAAAACTAAATTTTTTATAAGATAAATGTTAGAGAGATTGCCATACCATATGATTTGTTTGTGAGATCAAAAGTACCTAATTTTTGAAGAAGAGACTAGATCTATATTATCTGTATAGTGGCATTTATCAACACTTTATATATAGATTCTATGGTGTGTTGGACCATAATTCATTATTTACAAGCACTCTATGATAAAGATTTAAGCTTAAGAAAATGTTAAAATCGTTAATAGGCTATTAGCCATCAAATTCCCTGCTTAGTTGGCATCAAGCGAGCTTGTAAAGTATTAGAAGAGATGCTTGAAAAATGGAGCCTATGATTGATAGTTTTTTTAAAGCAATGTAGGATACATTTGGCTATACCCAATGTTTTTGTTGGCTCATGCATGAATCGATAAATCTAATTGATAATAAATGTATTATTAGGTCTAATGAGAATGAGATATTAAAGTGACCCAACAATATTTCAATATTCAATTGGACCAGGATATAGTTCATCGTCATGTAAAGAAAGTTGAAAACATATAGCTATTAGTATAGAGACAAGCTTAGAATCACTTATTTTTTATCCTTTAAGAAGATTCGATATGTACCTAGATTGGGTCTTTCTTTAATCCCCAAGTACAAATGATATAAGACATGATTTTTGATGGCAAACTCGTTCTAAAGAGAGTGAAGTAGATCATCAAAAAATGTTTGAGCTACTTCTAATTGTTGTCAACATTTATCTAAAATATAATAATATAATATGGAGTGCACTTTATAAAGAGAGAAAGATTTGCTCACAATCCACGAAAACCCAACCTATAAAGGTAGCTACTAGGACGAGTAAACCATGTTCTAGGGGATTGTTTCATGAAAATAACCTCATAAAGAAGCCTATGTTGAAATGCAATTTTAATGTTGAGTTATCGAATAGGCCCACCAACAATGATAGCTAATGATAACACAGTTTAGATTATAACTATTTTGGCAATTAAAATAAATTCCTCTTTATAATCAACTCCTTATTGATAAAAGACTTCACAACTAAGCGAGACTTACAATACTCAATAATCTATTAGCTTTAAAGATCTATTTGTAGCTAATAATATATTGGGAAGATCATGAAGGAACAAGAGTCCAAGTGCCATTGGATGTAAGCACATTATATTGTCAATGATTGCTTCACACAATAGAGGATCTTTTTGAGCCCATGAATAAAAAGTGACCTCATTTGACTTGCATATGCTATGATTACCATAGGATGTGTGGTAATATCAAACTATTATGGTCTAACTGTTCCATCCATGGAGCATGTTATCATAGGATATGAATTTGTGACTTAATTATTATTTCTAGAGCCAATGCTAATTAAGCTCAAATATAGCTGAATCTATATTGAGGCCGTACTAGATGTAATGGTAGTTTGAGAGGAAGGCATTTAGATAAAATGTGTGTTGCCTAGTATATAACTATTATAGTAGGTCAGCCATGTGCAAGGGTATCCGAATGATGTGCGATAAGTGGGCCAAGCCTAGTACTTTAGAAGGCAATTGCCTTGATGACATTGTGACGTATGCCACGGTGCATGCAAATGACACTACAAGAAAAATAAAATATTGCGATGTCCAAATGCATCGCAATTGCGTCGCTAAACATGCTATTGCGATGCAATAGCGACGCAATGACGGCGTCGCTCAGATGTCCGTCGCAATATCCATTTGTCGCAATTGCGTCGCAATATTGCGACTCTCTGCGACGCAACATTGCGACGCATCCATATGCGTCGCTAAATTAAAAATTAATTAATATTTAAAATTATTATTAAATATTGCGATGCACTCATTTGTGTTGCAATATTGCGACGCATTTCGTTGCGTCGTAATATTTAATAATAATATTTTGATATAATAGCGACGCAATTTGAGTCGCTAATGAGTCGCAAATAAATTTTTTTTTAAAATATTGCGACGCAAGGTCATTGCATCGCAATATTTATTAAAATATTTTAGATATAATAGCGACTCAATTTGAGTCGCTAATGCATCGCTATTAAATTTTTTTTAAATTATTGCGATGCCAGGTCATTGCGTCGCAATATTTAATAATAATATTTTAAAAATATTAGCGATGCAATTTCAGTCGCTAATGCATCGCAAATAAATTTTTTTAAAAAAATAAAAATTTAAAAATTAAAATGGTTAATACAATTTCGTTAAATCTAAATATTGATACAAACATTTTCACTCAATCCAAACAATAATATTCAATTTCCAAAAATAATTCATATATTAAAATTTTGAAGTTTTTACAACATAAAAAAAAAAAAAAATACATCAAGAATCTGAGCGATCACGTGGAGGCTGTGGAGGCTGAGACTCTGCGACAAGCGGCTAACCATATCCCGCAAATAATGCATCTCATCTCGCATGTCTGCAACTCCTGATCCCGGCCTCGCATACGATCCTCAAAATCCTGCTCGACCTCCTGCCGAACCTCCTCTGCAATAGATCTGCGAAGGTCCTCTAAACGCTCGGGAGGAAGATCACAGAACTCGCGAGCTGGAGGCCTGATGGGGAAAAATGTAGAAGCTCTAGTGCCCAGACCATAGACCCTGCGGTCTCGCGGCTGGGCACCAACAGCCTCCAAAAACACACGCCGACTCTCCTCTGCTGAGAGTTCGACGGGCGTCTCCCCATCAGTAGAGTCGACCTGCGATGCCTGGGAGCGAAGCTCCTCGACTCGTGTCTTGAAATTATGAAATCAACAATAAATGAGTTAATAAATTTCTCGAAATAAAATTTTAGAAATTAAACAGATACTACATAAATCTAATTTCTTACCGCAACCTCCCGTGATCGCGTGTCGACCCAGGAACCGTCCCTCCTGGTGTGTGTCGCCCTGAATAGACGAAACTCACCAGGATCTCCGCCCTCCTGCTCAGACTATAACAATAAAAAAAATGATATTAATACAAATATTTGTAAATAACTAAAATAGTAATTAAAATATTTATGTTTTCTTACCATACGCCGTCTGTGCTCCTGAATCGAAATGGAGCCCGAAGTATGGCGGGAGAGACCCGTGCCAGGACCGCCCTTCTCAGATCGGCGGTTCGTGCTGGCTGATGCGGACCTCCTGCGCCAGCCATCGGACTCCAGGCCTGCTGCCACTCGTGCCAAATACCCTCTGGCACGTGCGCAGGACGCTGACCCGATGACCTCCAACGATGAAGCATGTCGGAGTATCGGCGTCGCGTCAGAGCCTCCCATGCTGCCCTAATGGCATCATGGCTGGCAGGATCCCACGTAAACTTTTTCTGCATTAAAATAAACAGTTAGTTTCTGAATTTATTAAGATTTAAAAAATTTTATATCACTGATAAATTGTATTTAATAAGTTTACCTGAAACTCAGAAAAATAAAACTCCCTCGTGGCTGGAGATACGTGGCGCCAATCGTAGCCACTGGGATCTGCACGCCTCTGAAATACGGCGCTGATGTGGCTGGATACATGATGCTGCTCAATGAATCTGTTAAAAAAATGCATGTTTATAAGTAATTGACTTAAAAACATAAACATATATTTTTAATTAGTATATACTTACATCCCCTGAGCATCAAGTCGAAGTACGGTGCGGCCGATGGTGGAAGAACTCTCGGAGGTCTGTGCCGATCGGCTGGATGGTAATACTGCTGGAGAGATCGAAGGCTGCGCCTCTGCTGGAGATCCAAACTCTCCATCTCCGACGCTCATGTGATCTGATGCAGCAGGGCTACGTCCCTGCTCACTCCGTCTGTCGTCGGTAGATCTACCTCTGCCCGTCATACTGAAAATACTAAAGATTCACACAATTAAATTACGATTAATGATTGACTATGTAAAAATTTAACACTTATAAAAAAAGTTAAATTTTAAAAAACCTCTATGTTTAATCGGTGTCATTTGTTTCGTGAAATGTTGGTTCAACATCCGATGCCGTATCGGATTGCGAATCAGTTTCATTATCATCGGAAGGAAACCGAACATTTGCATCCGCAATTTCTTGGACATCACCATTTGGATCTCTAAGTGATGTTTCAGGAGCCCTTGTGTCGTCCTCAATTGCATGCATTTCCATCTCATCCTCTTGAAATGCAGGGCACTCGGCTGATTGACTTGATGAACTCTCCTCTAATACGATTGTTGAACGTGGGACGATTTTAGAAACGGCCCACCAATCTCGCTTGTCGTTGCGCAAACTTGGATATCCGCAGTAAAAGACTTGCTGAGCTTGGGATGCAAGGATGAATGGGTCATATTTCTGCAATCTTCGTCGATGGTTCACTTCAACCAAATTGTAGTCGTTATGAACCCTTTTGCCCACAGGAACTATCGGATCGAACCAATCACAACGAAACAATACGGTTCGTTTCATAGGCCAACCGGGATATTCAACTTCAACCACCTCTACTAACTTTCCATAATAATCCTGCATATTTGCTCCAACACTTTCTCCTTTAACACACACGCCCCAGTTCTGCGTGCCTCTTGAAGCTGCTAATCGTTCAATCTGAAATTTGTACCCATTTACAAAATAGCCAGTAGAGGTTGTTACGGTCTTCAATGGCCATTGCGATAGACATTTAATGAAAATATTGTCGGTTGTGGACCATGGACCGTTGACCTATAAATTAATAAGCTATTGACATCCAATTCAAAAAATAAAGCCATTATCGAAATTGATTGAGTGATACTACTCACAAATTCATAAAACCAGTAAGCAAACTCCGTTTCTAATTTCTGCCCAATTGCAACTTGACTGATGTCGGGATTCATCTGTCGTTGTCTATCACAAAACATCCTTATGGGATGAAAAGGATGAAAACTATGTTAGAAATTAAATATTATGGTATATTGTATTTAAATTTAAATTTTCAATTTAGCATTGAAGTATACACTTACTCAATATATGGATCGACTTCTCGACAGTTCATTAGGATGTAATAATGTGCTGCATTATACTCCATATCGCTAAGATTTCTTGACTTCTGCCCACCAAATGAACGGCCGATAGCTTTAAAAATTGATATTCTACCGTCATTAGCTTCTGCTTCGTCCACACATACGTCATCGTTACGACCATGATTTCGGCTCCTCGTGTGGACGTGACCCTCAAAGTAATGCGAGGCAAAAGCTGAAACTTCTTCGACCAAGTGTGCATTGCATATAGAACCTTCAACCCTTGCCTTATTACGCACATTATTTTTTAACTTCTTAAGATACCTATATGTAAAGTTGCAACAAAAAATTAACCAATTTTCAAGCAATGAAATAATATTTGAAATGTCAACATATCTTAATGATGTATATATTTACCTCTCGAAAGGATACATCCAGCGATACTGCACGGGACCAGCTATGCTCGCTTCGTATGGCAAGTGAACCGGTAAATGCTCCATTGAGTCAAAAAAACTGGGAGGAAATATTCGCTCAAGCTTGCATAAAATAATTGGAATTTCCTCCTCAAGCCTTGCCATGGATGCAGAAGTAATGACTGCGGCAGATAACTCCTTGAAGAATAAGCTGAGCTCCGTAATTGCCTTCCAGACATGTTGCGGAAGCAACTCACGAAAAGCTATAGGTAATAACGTTGCATGAAAACATGGCAGTCGTGACTCTTCATGCCGAACAACTTGAGCTTATGCATGTCCACACACCTACCGATATTTGAGGCATAACCATCTGGAAATTTTAACCCTCTAAGCCAGTTACATAAAACTTCTCGTGAATTTCTGTCAAGAGTGTAACATGCTTTAGGATAGGTCCCATCGGCACTCCTTCTCAAATCACCTCTTCTGCAGTACTGATTAAGTTCTTCTCTTGACTTTGCAGTATCTTTTGTTTTTCCCGGGATGTTTAGCACCGTGTTAAATATGTTATCAAAGAAATTTTTCTCGATATGCATAACATCCAAGTTGTGCCGGATGAGATTTGTGCTCCAATAAGGCAAATCCCAAAATATACTTCGCTTCTTCCAGTTATGTTCTTTACATATACGGCCATTTATTCTATCTGCATCGGTTCCCATGCATACATCAACCCCAAATGCTCTATAATCAAATATCCGTGCCGGACCTAACCGGTTCGGCAAATTTTGTGACTGCTTTGTTCTTCCGGAAGGCGATCAAGTTACGCCTGTAAGGATGATTTGGGGGCAAGAACTTCCTATGGTTATCAAACCATGACTGCTTACCACTCTTCTGCAATGTAAATGCATCCGAATCATACATGCAATGAGGGCATGCCAGACGTCCAGCAGTGCTCCAACCAGACAACATTGCATATGCCGGGAAAATCACTTATTGTCCACATCAAAGCAGCTCTCATGAAGAAATTTGTTTCATAGAAATGTCGTAGGCTACGACTCCTGTTTCCCACAACATTTTCAATTCGGCCACCAACGGTTGCAGAAAGACATCAATCTTTTCCTTTGGATTTGATGGTCCTGGAACCAAAACGGTTAAAAACATTGCAGTATCTTTCATGCACTTCCATGGAGGAAGGTTATATACAGTCAGTATCACAGGCCAACATGAATACTGTTGCCCCGCTTGACCAAATGGTTGGAAGCCATCGGTACAAAGACCTAATCTCACATTCCTTATATCTTCAGCGAAATCAGGATGATTTTCATTGAAATGCTTCCAAGCCTTTGAATCTGATGGATGCCGCATTTCATCCTCTTTAGATTCATGTTCGGCATGCCATCTCATATCAGCAGCTGTTGCCTCAGATCTGTATAATCTCTGCAGGCGTGGGGTAAGAGGAAAGTAATGCATCCTCTTGTAAGGCACACTTTTCCTCCTACTTGTACTGGCTCCTCCTTCGCTGTTTTTGTACCTCGATTGCCCACAAATCTTACACCATCTCAGCTCTGAGTCTTCACCCCAAAATATCATACAATTGTTCAAGCAACAATCGATCTTATTAACTGGGAGCCCAAGCCCACGCAACAACTTCTTTGTTGCGTAAAAACTGTCTGCGCAACATTGTCATTTGGCAAAATTTCTTTGATTAACCCAGCTACAGAATTGAACGCCTTTTCTGATAATCGATGTTCTGCCTTAATATTCAACATCGAGCAGCTGTAGAGAACTGGGAATGACCCTCACAACCAGGATACAATTCTTGATTTGCAGCACGCAACATATCGTAAAATTGTTGTGCATCTGGATTTGGTTCTTCCATAAATGTATTCTGATTGAATTCATTACCCGATGCATTCATCACCATTTGTTCATATGTGTTTAAATTCACAAATGGTTCATCTACGGGAATTGACTCTTGTTGGCCTATAACAGCTGCTGGAATATCCTCTGGTTCACCATGACAGTACCAAACATAGTAATCAGGAACAAACCCCTTCTTACACAAATGCACCTTAACAGTTTCAACTCTGTAGGCTTTATTCTGACACCTGTGGAAGTTGCATGGGCACCTAATCCTAGGGCCATCCATCCATCAGGTTGGCTACATGCAAATGCGATAGCAAGCCATCTTTTATCCTTGCATACATCCACGAGCGAGCCCGCTCATTTTTGACCGACTTATACAAAGTCTGGTAAACCATTAAAGAAACCACAAAATAAAACTATATTAGTATAAATATATAACTAAATTATTTCTTTTACACAACTAAGGTTAATAACAACCATTTAAATCATTTATAACTAAACCAATTTTTTTTAGGCAACTAAGGTCCCTACCATGCAAGGGCGAGCCACGGCTACGATCCTTGGCATGCTAGCAAGGACCGAGGCACAGGTTCATGGCTAATGGTAGGGCTTAAGTTCGGGTCGGGCCGCAAGGCGGTCCGTTTAATCATGAGACTTCACAAGCATTCAAGTGTCTTAAATTAATTCTACCTTCACTCCATGTCTATAAGGTAAGGCCCTATCCCATTCAAGAATATTTTTTGTGATATGTTATTCTGCTATTAATTATCATCGATCGGTTACATTGAAATTTCGGCAGCATTTCCCCATATGTTCTCCTAAATGTGTGGCATATAAGCCACACTAGGAGAACGTATGAGCAAATACAAACCGCAATCTCACCCACGATGATTAATAGCAGACTAACATATCACAAAAAATATTCCCAAACTGTCCACCAGGACAATTTGAGAATTTGCAAGACTAAGGCTTACAAATTCTCAAACGGGTCTAAAGGTTATAGTGCTGTGATTAATAGTATGGAAGTCCGAAGACAATCGAACTTATGCTTGTTATTCTTAACTTCTTGTCAATTATACATATATAGGAATAGTGTTCTATATATATAGTCACTGACTTCTTAAGATTATTGTGTCGAATACAAATGTTTGTGAAGACTAAAATAAATCATTAAAACTACTAATTTGTTGCTGCAAATTAAATAATAATACAACAAGACTTTCTATCTAGCATTACATAATTTAATGCATCATTCAATTTGCGACAGAATGTAAATAATCAAGACATAACAATTGTAAATAACTACAAATGCACAAATATTATTGCATAAACATTCTGCTTAAATTAATTATTGCATAAACATTTTACAAATTAAATAATAATACAACAAGACTTTTTATCTAGCATTACAATATTATTGCATAATCAAGACATAACAATCAGTCTATCCAAAGAGCTCCGACTAATGACATAAATTAATTAATTTATAACTAATCTAATAAAAAATTAGATTAGTGGTCACATTTTTTTTTAATATTTGTCATCAAATTATTTGAAATATTTTTAATAACAATAAAATATAATAGAATCTACAAATTAAGCCTTAATTTTTTTTCATGAGTGTTTAAATTTTTTTTTGAAGGGGTCGGAGGGTCGGGAAAACCCCCCTAGCTGTTACTTTTTTAAAAAAAAATTAAGTTGCCCATGTTTTAAAATATATTTATAATTTTTTATATTTATCATCAAATTATTTGAAATTATTTTTAAAAATAATAAAATATGATAGAATCTAATTTTTTTTTTGTTAATTTTTTTATGAGTGTTAATTTTTTTTTAATTGAAGGGGCCGGGGGTGGCGAAAAAGCCCCCTAACTGTTACCAAATTTTTTTTTAATTGAAGGGGCCCAAGAAGACAAAATGGGGGGGGGGGGGGGGGGGGGGGGGGTTCCCCACCCCCCCTATTACCAATTTTTTTTTTTTTTTGACTGTGGCCTGGCCACCATGGCCAGGCCACTGCCGGCCACGGCAGCGGTAGCGGCCGTAGCCGGAGAAGACGACCACGGCAGCGACCGCGGCCGGCTTCTCCGACCGCGGCCATGACCGTGGCCGGAGAAGACAAAATGGGGGGGGGGGTGGTTTCCCCACCCCCCCCCCGTTACCAAATTCTTTTTTTTTTTTTGACTGTGGCCTGGCCACGGTAGCGGCCGTGGCCGGAGAAGACGGCCACGGAAGCGGTCGTGGATGGCTTCTCTGGCCGCGGCCACGGCCGTGGCCGGAGAAGATAAAATGGGGGGGGGGGGTCCCCCCCTGTTACCCAAATTTTTTTTTTTTTTTGACTGTGGCCTGGCCACCGTGGCCAGGCCACTGCCGGCCACGGCAGCGGTCGTGGCCGGCTTCTCCGGCCGTGGCCGGAGAAGACAATATTTTGACTGTGGCCTGGCCACCGTAATCCAAAAAACATTGCAACGCAACTAATGCGTCGTAATATTATATATGTTTTATTTATTTTTTTAAATATTTATAAATAATAAAAATTAAAATTTATGATAATAATTGCGATGCACAAATTACGTCGCAATATTTTTTTTATACTTTTTCATTACATATTTATAGAAAAAATATTGCGACACAACTTATGCGTCGCAATATTATATTTTTTATTTATTAATACTGATAAAAATTATATTTACTAAAAATAATTGCGACGCATACATTACGTCGCAAGATTTGTTTATTTTTTTCTTCGAAAATGCATCGCAACGGTGTCGCAATAATTTTTTAATATTTATAAATGATAATATATATAATTTATGATAATAATTGCGACGCACAAATTGCGTCGCAATATTTTTTTATATTTTTTCATTACAAATATTTATAGAAAAAATATTGTGACGCAACTTATGCGTCGCAATATTATATTTCTTTTATTTATTAATACTAATAAAAATTATATTTACTAAAAATAATTGCGATGCATACATTGCGTCGCAAGATTTGTTTATTTTTTTTTTTGAAAATGCGTCGCTACGGCATCGCAATAATTTTTTAATATCTATAATGATAATATATAATTTATGATAATAATTGTGACGCACAAATTGCATTGCAATATTTTTTTTATACTTTTTTATTACATATATTTATAGAAAAAACATTGCGACGCAACTTATGCGTCGCAATATTATATTTCTTTTATTTATTAATACTGATAAAAATTATATTTACTAAAAATAATTGCGACGCATACATTGCGTCACAATATTTGTTTATTTTTCTTCGAAAATGCATCGCTACGGCATCGTAATAATTTTTTATTATTTATAAATGATAATATGTATAATTTATGATAATAATTGCGACGCACAAATTGCGTCGCAATATTCTTTTTTTACTTTTCATTACATATATTTATAGAAAAAACATTGCGATGCAACTATTGCGTCGCAATATTATATTTTTTTTATTTATTATTACTGATAAAAATTATATTTACTAAAAATAATTGCGACACATATATTGCATCGCAATATTTGTTTATTTTTTTCTTCGAAAATGCATCGCTACGACGTCGCTACGGTTCGAGATCGCTGACGATCCGATGGTTGCCATCGATCCCAGCCCTGATCTTGATCCGCCACGACCGATCTCGGACCACGGCGATCGATCCGATCGGCGATGATCCGACGATTGCGATCGATCCAAGCCCTGATCCTGATCGGCCACGATCGATCCTAGACCATTGCGATCGGTCCGAGATCGCTGACGATCCGACGGTTGCGATCGATCCAACCCCTGATCTCGATTGGCCACGACCGATCTAGGACCGTGGCGATTGGATCTCGATCGGCATCGATCCGACGGTTGCCATCGATTCAAGCCCTGATCGATCCCGATCGGCGATGAACGATCTCGGACCGTCGCGATCGATCCGATAGGCGACAATCTAACGGTTGCGATCGATCCAAGCCGTGATCCCGATCGGCCACGACCGATCTCGGACCGTTGCAATCCGTCCAAGATCGGCGACGAGCCGACGGTTGCGATCGATCGAAGCCATGATCCCGATCGGCCACGATCGATCTCGGACCGTGGTGATCGGTCTGATCGGCGATGATTCGACGGTTGCGATCGATCCAGGCCCTGATCCCGATCGGCCGTGACCGATCCCATACCGATGCGATCGGTCCGAGATCATTGACGTTCCGACGGTTGCGATCAATCCAAGCCCTGATCCCGATCGGCCACGATCGATCTCGGACCATGGCGATCGGTCCGATCGGCGATGATCCGACGATTGCGATCAATCCAAGCCCTGATCCCGATCGTCCACGATCGATCTCGGACCAAGATCGATCAGACCAATCGGTGTCGATCCGACGGTTGCCATCGATCCCAACCCTGATCCCGATCGGCCACGACCGATCTCGGACCATTGCAATCCGTCCGAGATCGGCAACGAGCCGACGGTTGCGATCGATCGAAGCCATGATCCTGATCGGCCACGACCGATCTCAGACCGTGGCGATCGGTCTGAGATCGCTGACGATCCGACGGTTGTGATCGATCCAGGCCCTGATCCCGATCGGCCATGACCGATCCAATACCGATGCGATCGGTCCGAGATCGCTGACGTTCTGATAGTTGCGATCGATCCAAGCCCTAATCCCGATCGGCCACGACCGATCCAGGACCGTTGCGATCGGTCCGATCGGCGATGATCCAACGATTGCGATCGATCCAAGCCCTGATCCCGATCGTCCACGATCGATCTCGGACCGAGATTGATCGGACCGATCGGCATCGATCCGACGGTTGCCATCGATCCCAACCCTGATCCTGATCCGCCATGACCGATCTCGGACCACGGCGATCGATCTGATCGGCGATGATCCGACGATTGCGATCGATCCAAGCCCTGATCCCGATCGGCCATGACCGATCCCGGACCGTTACGATCGGTCCGAGATCGCTGACGATCCGACGGTTGCGATCGATCCAGGCCCTAATCCCGATCGGCCATGACTGATCCCATACCGATGCGATCGGTCCGAGATGCTGACGTTCCGACGGTTGCGATCGATCCAAGCCCTGATCCCGATCGGCCACGACCGATCCTGGACTGTGGCGATCAGTCCGATCGGCGATGATCCGACGATTGCGATTGATCCATGCCCTGATCCCGATCGTCCACGATCGATCTTGGACCGAGATCGATCCGACCGATCAGCGTCGATCCGACGGTTTCCATCGATCCCAACCCTGATCCTGATCCGCCATGACCGATCTCGGACCACGGCGATCGATCTGATCGGCGATGATCCGACGATTGCGATCGATCCAAGCCCTGATCCCGATCGGCCATGATCGATCCCGGACCGTTGCGATCGGTTCGAGATCGCTGACGATCCGACGATTGTGATCGATCCAGGCCCTGATCCCGATTGACCATGACCGATCCCATACCGATGCGATCGGTCCAAGATCACTGACATTCCAACGGTTGCGATCGATCCAAGCCCTGATCCCGATCGGCCACGACCGATCCTGAACCGTGGCAATCGGTCCGATCGGCGATGATCCGACGATTGCGATCGATCCAAGCCCTGATCCTGATCGTCCATGATTGATCTCGGACCGAGATCGATTGGACCGATCGACGTCGATCCAACGATTGCCATCGATCCCAACCCTGATCCTGATCCGCCATGACCGATCTGGACCACGACGATCGATCCGATCGATGACGATCCGACGATTGCGATCGATCCAAGCCCTGATCTCGATTGGCCATGACCGATTGAGGACCGTGGCGATCGGATTGATCAGCGTCGATCCAACGGTTGCCATCGATCCAAGCCCTGATCGATCCCGATCGGCGATGAACAATCTCGAACCGTCACAATCAATCCGATAGGCGACAATCCGATAGTTGCGATCGATCCAGGCCGTGATCCCGATCGGCCATGACCGATCTCGGACTGTTGCAATCCATTCGAGATCGGCGACGATCCGATTATTGCGATCGATCGAAGCCATGATCCCAATCGGCCATGACCGATCTCGGACCGTGGCGATCGGTCCGATCACCAACGATCCAACGGTTGCGATCGATCCAAGCCCTGATCCCGATCGGCCATGACCGATCCCAGATCGATGCGATCGGTCTGAGATCGCTGACGATCCGATGGTTGCGATCGATCCAAGCCCTGATTTCGATCGGCCACGATCGATCCCGGACCGTTGCGATCGGTCCAAGATCGCTGATGACCCGATGGTTACGATCGATCCAAGCCCTGATCCTGATCGGCCATGACCGATCTCGGACTGTGGCGATCTGTCCAATCGCCGATGATCTGATGGTTGCGATCGATCCAAGCCCTGATCCCGATCGGCCACGATCGATCCTGGACCATTGCGATCGGTCCGAGATCGCTGACGATCCGACGGTTACGATCGATCCAAGCCCTGATCCCGATCGGCCATGACCGATCTCGGACCGTGGTGATTTGTCCAATCGCCGACGATCCGATGGTTGCGATCGATCCAAGCCGTGATCTCGATCGGCCATGACCGATCTCGGACCGTGGCGATCGATCCGATCGGCGACGATCCGACGATTGTGATCGATCCAAGCCCTGATTTCGATCTGCCACGATCGATTTTGGATCGATCGCTATTTAACATAATTAATTTTTTTAAAAACATTACGATGCAAAGGGTTGCATCGTATTTTTTTAATATGATAATTATATTATAAAAAAATTAATTTTATTTATAACAATTATGATGCAACAAGTGTGTCACTAAATTAAAACATAATTTTCCTAATTTTTTGGTTTATTGCGTCGCTAATGCGTCGCTATTTAACATAATTAATTTTTTAAAAATATTGCGACGCACTAAGTTGCATCACAATATTTTTTTCTCATATTTATACTTTATAAAAATTAATTTTATTTAAATTATTTGTGACGCAATTGGTGCATCGCTAAATTAAAAATAATTTTTCTAATTTTCTGATTTATTGCATCGCTAATGCGTCGCTATTTAATATATTTAATTTTTTTAAATACATTGCGACGCACTGAGTTGCGTCACAATATTTTTTTCTAATATTTATAGTTTATAAAATTTAATTTTATTTAAATTATTTGCAACGCAATTGGTGCGTCGCTAAATTAAAAATAATTTTTCTAATTTTCTAGTTTATTGCATCGCTAATGCGTCGCTATTTAATATATTCAATTTTTTAAAAACATTGCGACGCACTGAGTTGTGTCGCAATATTTTTTTTAATATTTATAATTTATAAAATTTAATTTCATTTAAATTATTTGCGACGCAATTGGTGCGTCGCTAAATTAAAAATAATTTTTCTAATTTTTTTGGTTTATTGCGTCGCTATTTAACATATTTAATTCTTTTAAAAACATTGATACGCACTGAGTTGCATCGCAATATTTTTTTCCATATTTTGTATTTTATAAAAAAGTAATTTAAAAATATTGCGATGCATTATTTGCATCGCTAAATAAATAAAATAATTTTTTTTTGATTTTCTAGTTTATTGAGTCGCTAATGCGTCGCTAATTGAGTCGCAATATTTTGTTGTCACAGAGGCATCGCAAAGTGGTCGCAATTTAGCGACACATAATTGCGTCGCTAAATTTACCTCGCTATTTCAGTATTTTCTTGTAGTGTGATCCATGTGTTGGATGAGCTAGAAATGTAATCCATTCATTATAGTTAATCTGGTTTTGCACTTAACAAGTGTCATGAGGTAGCTCGCATGTAAGAATATTGGAGGTTTGTGGATCCAAAGAGCCTTTTATTCTCAGTGAAAGACTGCCCTCATTTTGTTGAAGATATGGAAGCAATTCTTTAGCAAACAACATCTTCTAAGAAATATTTTTATTTTTATTTTAAAAAAAAGCATCTAGAAGGAGTGTGGAAGCATTGATAGCCATGATAATGAGATATATAGCTAAGGAATATGCATAGTAAAGATCTAAGGTCAGGCTTATATTTTATATATAGAACCTCAAGTATAGAAAGCAAGGCAAACTATATATGCGAAAGAAAGGTTAATCCAATTTCAAATACCTCCAATAAAGATGAATAATTGAGAGTATAGGAAGGAAGATTATTGATAATAAAAATAAATGTTTCAAAGGCCGTGTCCCAAGACTTTTGTAAAAATACTTGACCAAGTAGGAAGAGCAAGACACATTTCAATGATATAAGGGTGCTTGCTTTCAATGGCCCCATTTTATTAAAGAGTATGCTGGTAAAAAATATGGTGGTTGATTTTTTTTCTTTCAATTCTACATGAAATTGATGGAAAAGAAATTACCTAGTACCATTAGATTGAAGAAATTTAATTTTTGCTTGTGGGATCTTTTTATCTTTTTTATGAAACATATGAAAGATTTTATGAACATTTGAACAATTTATCGATAGATAAATTTGTTCATGAATACTTGATAAAAACATCCATTATATGGACATAATAATGTTTCTTAAATGTGATAGTATATTTGCAAGACCTCATACATCCCTGTGCATAATTTCAAGAGGCCATGAGGTAGAAAATTTAAAAGTAAAAAGGGCAATGAATGACTTTTGTTTAATTGGTAATGGATGCAAATAAATGAAGTAAAAGTTTTATTAGCATGAATGGAAGAAAGGTTAAGTATTTTATTAACAATTAGCATGGCAGCATGTTTGGGTTGTCGATGCCAAATTGAATGAGTAATATATTAGATGTAACTAGAAATGCAGTAGGTGATGACTTGATGATCCATAACTAACAAGGCAATAGACTGCTCTATGTAGACCTTGTAGTAGGATTTGGCCTATGAGCTTATCCTTAACAAGGAAAAATTTAGAGTTGCCAGAGGATTTAAATCATTCCAACCCCAATTATCCCTGAATCATTAGTTTGTAGGAGTTCTGAATTAGCCAGATCAAATATTATATGATGAGAGGCACCTAAATTTATCATCCACTTAAGATCTCCAATAATAACAAGCTAAGCTTAAAGCTGCTCATTTTTGACCTAGAATGCATGGTTGAACAGGTGATGATATTTAAATATAGTGCGATTGAATTTTTGGCATGCCTGGTATTGAATAGAAGATCTTTGCTCACCATCATTAGAGCATTGAATGTATTGCCACGACATTGGTTCTAAGATGAAGTTTCAAACTATGGAATTGTAGAATATTACTGTATAGATCAAGAAAGCTGACTTCAATTCATGAACTTGCATGCTCATGAATGGTGTGCAGGAGAAACTGATTGAAATTGAATGGTGAGGTGCTCCAAACGAGCTTCCTGTTGCAGTAATATAGCCTACCCTGAAGTTCATCAATTAACAAACATCACAGCATTGCTGGCAAGGATCACTGCGATGAAGTTTACAAAGTCAAGATGAGCTCGAATAAGAGCAACTGAAAAAACTTATAATTTGGAATAGGATAACGAATTGCAGTAAGACGGTAGGCAAAAAACCTTACATAATCTAAATAGTTTACCATCGGAAGTGAACTAAATGTTGTAGCTCTAAAGTGTAGTTTATCGAAATAAGTTTCATTCTGAATCATAAAGATTTTCTCATGAAGTGTAACCCACAGGCCTCTTGCATTATGCAAGCTCACTACTTATATGAGAATTAAGAATCAAATCAGATATTAAGTTGAGCAAAATGTTGGGTTGGACATCTCTTTGGTTTTGCTCTCACATTCACTGAAGAAGGTGGGCTAAGGATAGAGTGCCCTTCCATCAACATAATCTCATAGCCTGTGGTCCACATAAGAGGTCCAAATGGTGCTTTCCATAGCCAACAATTTTGCTTCACTGAATAATGGATGCAATATCCAACTACTAAAGTAGAAGAGATCGATGAGAAACGCCATCAAATGAACCTGCTAAAAAGCTGAAAATATGTGAGATATGTTGGAAGGCCTAGATTGAAGATACCAACTAGCTGATATAAGCAGAGAGCTGTATTGAATTATCTCACCATAACATTTATTAGAAATGATCTTGTATTAATAAGGTATCCAGTACAGAATTTTAAATTTTCAAAAATATGAATTTAAATGTTGAAGTGCGAGCATATACCATACAATAACTTTAATTAACAATTTAATTAGCCCTTGTAGTAGCTAGGATCAGTATTTGATGGATTAATTTACTTAATTAGCGCACATATACAACGTGTAGCTTAATTAATTAATTAATTAATATTTGCCTGCTTAATTAGGGCTAATCATCAATGTTACCTAGCAACTTACTTGGCTCAGGGCAAGAATACACATGCTCTACTAGCACCATCAGAATTAACTCATAACCTGCGATGCACCATGATCATGACCGGCTTTAGCAAATTTCTGACATCGGAAATAACCAAGCAGCTCAGGGATGGTTCAGAAATTTTGATACCATTCTGAAAAGGATATATAGATTTCAATTTTTAGGTATGCAGCACCTTAGTCGTATACTAAATACATTTGATTTTCAAGTAATTGGCTTAGGAATATAATCTAGATAAATGATATCATCATATACATCAAGACAGCTGAAAGCTATACGAAATCACAAATTAGAAGATTAAAAAAAAAAAAAAACTAGCATTCATGCAGTTGACATCAGAAATGTCGCCAAAGAATGTTTTGCGAATTGCAGGCCTGACCACTATAACGATCCGGGCCCCGGGCCCACAGCACCACGAGCTTGTTTCGTTATAAAAAAGCAAGGCGGACAAGGTCCATACCAACTTGGATCATCACAGCCCAAAATGATCCAATTAGTACTTATCCATCTTCCTTAACTGGTTATAAATCACATGGACCTATGCCGTGCTGTGCTAGGCATGGCCCACATAGGCCTAGGTCGTGCCAGCCTAGGTGGGCCTTGCCGTGCTGTGCCGTGCCAGGCACGGCCCACATGGACCTGTGCCGTGCCAGCCCAGGTGGGCTGGCACGGTCCATAAGGACTTAATAAAAAAAATTTGTAAAAAAATATTTTTTAATAAATTAAAAAATTATTGAAAATAAAAAATTTATTAATATGAAGCTACCTTAATGGTGGGGGGTTTAGCATAGACCCCTACTAGTTTATTAATTTAAAATCAAAATGGTACATGAAGGAAGGGGGGCTAGGCCTAAGCTCTAGAATACAATAAGAAAGGAGAAAAAAATAGAGTGACTCACTTTAATAATTAAAAAAAATATTATTAGAAGTAAAACCTATATTATTAGAAGTGAAACCAATTCAAGCCTCAGAAAGACATAAGGCCTATACAAAAGGCCTTGTTAAAGCACACTCTATGCTCTAAGAGCATCAATCTCAACTTCTCTCATGTTAAAAAAGACTTTGTGCATAGATCTTCAGTGCACAAAGTATGCACCGGATGCGTGACATTTGCAAGTCTTGTCTTCAAGCTAGTCCATAAGGTGATTCCTGGGCCTACTATGTTCTCTGGTTGGTTTCGCTCAATAAGAGCACGGTTAACATCAAGAGACCATACTTTTTTACCTGACTCGTTTATGATGCGTATAGTGCACCAAATGACCTAGTATTTCTTATAAATTCGAGCCTTCATGAGAATATCTAAACTTAGTAGGTCTTATTCCTTTTTGTTATTTTTTTTTCCTTCTGATGTCGTTAAATTATGAATAAATGGACAAAAGCTGAAGAGGATGCCATTCAAACGTGCAGCATACCTTAAATATAATAATGCAAATGTAACCAAAAAGATATATACTAGTGATGTATTACTACAAATGTGACTTACAAGTTATAGTCAATTACATACAATAGTTAGAACTAGACCTGCAGACTTTAATATAATTAGAAGATTGGATTAGTAGCTCAATAATACAATAGATGGATCGATGGTTGAATCGTATAAATAATCAAAAAAAAAATAAAACTAAAAAAATAATTCGTAAGGATAAATAGAGAGAATTTTTTAATAAAATTTAATTAATATGATAGCTAAAAATTTAAATTCTTAAAATTAAATTATTTAAATCCTAAATATCCTCTGATAGGTTGGGTCATGTCTGGCCCAGCCGTGCCGGGCCAGGCATGGCCCATGTTGGGCCATGCCAGGTCTAGCACGGCTTGGGCCCGGCATGGCCCATGGCCCAAAATGGGTCACATGTCGTGTCGGGCCAAACTTTTTTGGGCCATGGGCCATGCCGGGCCAAACTTTTTAGGAAATGAACCGTGCTAGACATGCCCCAAATGATTCTATCAATGACATTTTTGATCTTATGAAATTATATGAAATCTGTGTCTTCCAGGTTATATAATCATTATAGGATCAATGCTCCTTCATACGGGGCAATATTGCCTCATTATGGGTTGCAGGTTGCGCAATTCTGGTCCATACTGGCTTCTAGTGTATTGGTCGTAAGTATATATATATATATATATATATATATATATATATATATATATGTGTGTGTGTGTGTATGTAGGTAGGTATTATACGAATGCATTTAAGTGAATGTGTGCATATAAGTGCATGTGCATGCACTACTCGAGCATGTCTCTAAATGCACATGTGAACATAGTAACCAGAAACTTTGTTGACTAGCATGATATCCTGATCAACTGTTATATGACCACTTCTGATGATTTTTTTGGTCATGGGGGTAGGGTACTGTGCTGAGACCATCATTGGCTCACTATAGCGCTGTTACACCAGAAGGGATGAATGAATTAGAATTACAGAGCCATTGGATTTGGGTGCTTTCTTATATCGTACACGTTAAACAAGACAAGGCAAGTCCTGAGGGAATTGTGTTATATATAACGGCTCTTGCCAGCATGAGGGAGCTTTGATTCGAGACTGAACCTCTCTGATTATATTATTATTAGGAAAGTTCCAATTCAATCTCATCAAATTCTTGTCCTGATCGATGTAGAACACCCTTCGTTGCCGATCTTGGAAAAACCAAGAAGGCTAAGTCGTCGTGCATGGTGATCGTAATTAATAAGCTGGTACCCAAACCTCTTAGCCGTAACCATTTTAAGGTCCTCAAACCTTCATTCAAAATTCACCCCAAGACCCAACCCGCGTCTTCCACCACCAAGCCTCGACCACTCTCTCTTCTTCATCGATCGTCTTCGATATCGATTTCCTTCGTCGATCGCTGCCTGCCCTTCTACTTGATAGGCCGGCCGCCTGGGCTACATACCCGAAAGACCAGGCTCTCTCTCGCTGCCTCTAATAAGCCCCGGAAGGAAGGAAGGAAGGAAAGAGAGAGAGAGGAGTGATATGGAGAAGGGCCAAGCAATCGTCAAGGTTCCACCTGGGTTTCGTTTCAAGCCTAATCCCGAGGAGCTGTTGAACGAATACCTTCGGCCTAAATTGCTGAATCAACGTCTACCATGTCAGATTATTCAAGAAATAAACATCTATAATTTTCATCCGAGAGATCTTCTTGGTACGTTCTCTTTGATTGATTGATTGATGATTCATGATAGTACCCTTCCTTTCTTTGCTTCTTTCATTTTTATTTTTTTTAATTATTCATGATAGAATCCTAATTAATCAATTAGATTAATCTAAATCTGTTTGTCAATCTCATTTCACTGTTTGAATTAAATCATGCAGAAGAAAGAAAAAACAAAAACAAAACCCATGAATGTCGGCTACGTTTGAAAAAGATCTACCAAAATAATAACTTTCTTATGATCTTAATCAGAATAATCATTCAAACATTATAGGATAATAATGGGATAACCATGCAATTCTTCTCTATGTGTTCCCAATTTGAAATCATGCATGACTGTCATCCCGGTTAACAAGTTGTTATTTCCCACTAAGAAAATAATCTCACATTTATATAGAAAAATAAAAATAAAGAAAGAAATATAAATTAGAAAAAAAAAATAAAAAAAATTGTCTACCAGCCATCTTAAAACTAATACATATTATGTATTAATTTCCAATTATTCCCCTCCATACAAAAAATTATATTATTAATTAATATAATTTGAAATAATTAGCTAATATTTACATATCACTCTCAAGTTGTTGTTATTTCAAATAATTAATTATTTCTAATACACTATAATATAAAATTGCATAATTGATTTATATGCTTTCTTTCCCTTTTTTTTTTCATGGATATCAAATATCTCATGCAATTTTTTAGGAACAAACAAAATGAACATTTGGACGGCAACTTTAACATACATGACTTTTTCCCCTAAAATAATTAAGGGCTTGATGGTTAAATGGTCAGATGCTCTATGTAACTTCTTTTATTTTTATTAACAAAATAAATATAAAATATATTTAAGCAAGTAATAATTATGGAAAAGAGACTTAAATTTCTCTCTTGTGGTTAAGAGAAAAGAACAATTGGAATGGGTACTTTAGATAAAATGTAAATGTAATCTATTTTTTTTTAAAATAATGGTCTCTTTCTTGCTTAGGTATATAATTAAGTTTAACAACATTCATCTTATATAGTCAATTACAATAATTCTTTTGAATGATTCTAAGTTATTTATTATATCTATTTCATGTTGAAATAATAACAACTTTGTGCTTTTTATAGGTGATACACCACCAGATGAGCATCAATATTTCTTTTCTCCAAGACAGAAAAAAAGTCCCAATGGAACAAGACCTATTCGCACAATAAATGGAGGGTATTGGAAGGCCTCTACAGGAGATAAGAGCATCAAAAATAAATATAAAAAGGAGATTGGCTGCAGAAAATCTCTAGTCTTCTACGAAGGACATCGACCTAATGGAGTAAAAACAAATTGGCTAATGCAGGAATATGTTATTAAGAAGTTTTGGTTTTCCACCAAACTTAATGAGGATGAGGTAAAGTTATTGAAAGCCTTCGTAACTATTTTTATAAAGTTGAGATAGTATTTTTAGTGTTTATGCAATTGAGTATAGGTTTTATGTCACCATGCATATTAACAAAATATTCTAGTTCTAAGATCCTGAATTAGTTTATAATAGAATTTGTAGACTAACTTATTACGCACCGATAATAAAAACATATTTATTATATTATTAAGATAATTATAGAAGAAAACATAATTAGAGATTTTGGATTCAAAATTTTTTTTTAATGCTTAGTTTTCATACATTCAAAGAAAATCTCACATGGTTAATATATTGATTTTCTTTCTCCTGCATTCTTTAAATCTATAATATTGTATTTCAAACACCCTTATAGGCTTCTTTAATAATAAATTAGTTATAGGCTTATATTATGATAAATAGCTAACTCAGACAATAAATTAATATGAATAAAAAATAAGTGGTATCTTTATAAAATAAGTTTCAACATGATTATTTTGTTACGTGCTAAATCTGAAAATGTAAAAAATATATATAAAGACTTAAAGAGGAAAAGATTTTGATGGCCCAGAATGTCTTCAAGAAATTTTTAGCATATCCATTTATTTAAAAATAAGTATCAAATTTTTGAATAACATGCAATCATCTAACATAAAATTATATTAGTTTGCTTCTTGATCTTGTCCTGGTAAGAACATTAAATCAAACTATCTACAATGATGAGAATATGATATATTAATTATCCATAGCCAGTTCCATTCTGATTAAAGTTTTGCCCATATAATTACTACCTAGATGGCTTGTGGCCCTTCATCTTTGCTAAGAATAATTTATTTCATTCTATTGTTGTGGTATATCAAAATAATAGATCATCTTTTCTTGCAGCTTGGTGATTTGGCATTATATGAAATATATAAAAAGCCAAACCCAAAACAAATAATAAATGGTGAGGGTGAGCATCAAGCAGAGGGAGAAGGATTGGCATCCAAGTCTTTAAGTAATGTTGAAAACATGGAGAATGAGAAGAGTAACAGCTATGATAGCCATCAGATCCAATCATTACATCCTCATTGTCAATCTAGCTATGATCCTCATTCATCTAATATCAATAATGCTGATAGTCTTCTTCAGCCAATAGAGTTGAGCTTCGATGGTGAGAATATATTGCAGAAAGATGAGAATATATTCCAGATATCTCCAGTACAGCTTAACATCTCAAATGATTCATCTTATTTGGCATTAATTCCTTCATGGAATTCAGCTAGTTTACCCTTTGGAAACCAACTAATGCCACTGCTGCAATACACTCCACAGTCAGAATTTAGCATTGCTACTGATCCATGCTCTCCAGATCAACTCCAGCCAGAATGCATACCAACACTGCAACCAGACTTCTTGGCTGACCACCTTATGCTGTCAACCTCCCAAAGCTCTGCATCAACAACTCTGTGGTCACTATCAAAAGCAAGTGTCTATGATGAGAATATATTATACATGCCTCCAGTGCAGCTTGGCATCACTGATGATTCATCTTGTTCAGCATTAATTCCTCCATCATGGTTTGAAAATTCAACTAATTCTCAATTCAGAAGCCAGTTGATGCCATTGCCAAAGTACATTCCAGAGCTCGACATTACAATTGATCAATTCTCTCCAGATCCAAGTCCACAGCTAGAGTACATGCCAACACTGCAGATGGACTTCTTAACTGAGTAGCCCGTGTTGTCAGCCTCCTAGAGTTTTACACCAACTTTATGACCACTACAAAGCAACTTGATTTGGATGCCAGTGCTTGGATGAAATTTTTTGTAAATTATGTATAATTTTTTTTAATAATGCTCAATAACACCCATGAGGGGGAACATTTTTTTATCTAATATTATTTTTTAAATAATAATGTGCATTTATGTATTTTAATTTTAATCATCAAAGAGGATAAAAATTTTATAAAGAATGAAGATAAGTGCCATTGGTAACCACTCACTCATAGTAAATTTGAAAAGAAAGAGAATAAAAGTTTAACAAAGGTAGTTGATTATTGGGTTACAAATGAGGAACATGTTAGATTGAAGTTAGATTCCTTCCTTCGCAGTGGAGCTGTAGTGCCCTATTTTTAAAAACAGGGTGTTGATTAAATAAGAAAAAAATTAAAGCCCGAACCCTTCCAAAACCTTCGAGCACCCTCGCTTCTCTTCTTCTCCATCAGTGCCCTCCTTCTTGCCCTTTTTCTCCTCCTCCGTCGCTAAACGCCGTCGAGCTCCTCTCCTTCCTCCTCCTTCGCTAACGACCACGCTGCCTCTGTCATGCTCTATCTTCTCTTCCTCTCCACCGGCGCCGATCTCTCGCTACCTCCCCCTTGCTGCTGCCGACGCTGTCGCCATCGGCCACCGCCGGACCCCTAGATCCTTGACACCGCCGTGACCCTAGCTCCCCTTCTCTCTTTGTTCTCCTTTCTCTGCTTTCCGTTGGCTCCAGCGACTTCCGCGCCGTCCGCCCACCTTCCCAGTTCTCTCTTTCTTCTCGTTCTCGTTGTCGGCCCATCTTCACCGCCCTCTATGGCCAAACAACGCCAGCACCACCCCATGTTCTATGTTCTTCCTCTGTTGCCGAGCATTATCAGCCACCTCCTCCTGCGACACTATCTCTCTCTCCCACTAATTCTTCCAATCGTCGCCACCTCCTCTCTCTTTGTTTTCTCTGTTCATCCTCACCTTTCACGTCCATTGTCACCGTGGTCTCGATGCTGCCCTAAACAAGCTCCGTCGCCACCCCGGTCGCGCCCCCCCTCTGCCACCGCCGCCTGCCTTTGTCCTCTCCTTCACCGTCGCTGCCTCCTTCGTTCTTCACCACCGACTTAGTCGGTCCTCGCTGTGACGCTGTCCTACCTTTTTCTTTCCTCATGGATTCCCGTAGCTGTTGCCATGTCCACCACCTTCGCCGCTCCATTCTCTCTTCCTCCTCACTGTCGGCTGCCACCGCTAGCACCACCGCCTCCTTCCGCTCTCCTCATAGTGAATTCTGTTGATCGGGTGGTCTGGCTGGGTTGAAGAGGTGATGGGCTGGGGGCGTCGCCATCGGCTGAAGCCTAGAATGCTTGTAGGCTGGGCTGGCCTGTTGGGCAGACTTACAACTCAAGTTAATTAGTCTAGGAAAAGTGTGTGTGCATCTCCTTCGGTACACAAAGCCATGTGCCCATATGTGTACGTATGTAGGATGTGCTATGGTTCAATGGATCGTGATATGTGCATGTGCATAAATGCGCGGCTAATGATCGTATCCGATGCACGACTTTGTGCATCGAAGACGGTGCATGAATAATGTCTTTTCCATTAGTCTAGATAGCTTAAGTTACAACTCTTTGGACATTGACATTACCATAAATGAAAAATATAAGTAAATAAATAAATAAATAATGTATCTATAAAATTAATTTTATAAGAATTTTTTTTAAAATTTAGAATGTTTTAAGTTAAATTTGAATCATCCATGTATGTCTGTGATACACAAAATCGGAACCATTCAAAGCTCTCACGTTTGGGGACAATATATTGACCTCTTCCATCAAATCCTATATAATCTGATCCATTGTACGGTTTGAGTTATGCCTCTTCTTGTCGCAAGAGATATTTGGATGAGGCATAATGGCAACATGGGATGGGATCATGAGTTTGGGTCATGTTATCATTATGTTATTGCTAGAGGTAATGCATATAAGAAAGCAATCATGTAGACGCAAGTATTAAGTGAAAAGCTTATGTTTGGACAAGAATAGATGACATGAACATCTTAAATGCACATGCATGCACAAAAGTATCCTACACATGTATCAAATATCATACAAATGCACATATTTGCAAATACAAGATATTCTATGCCATTTTTAAAGAGTTGTTAGAACCCATCTCTATTTTTTGTTCAAAAAAAGAAGGATCATCTAGGTATAAGACTTAGCCCTAGCTTACATTAAAAAATTCTTTGGGTAATGCAAATAAAACATTAAAACTAGATACGAAAAATATGATTAGTGGTTCTGTCTCTGTTTCTCTAAGTCATGCAACAAGATAAACTCATGATGCGAACCCCATATATGTTTCTCAAAGAATGCCAATGAGTTGGTCCTGAGTATAAATTGATTGATTCATTGAACTTGGGTGTTCTTCTAACATAAAAGAAAAAAAAAACCCATAGCCTTGTAATAGTCAGTAAATGACCTTTGTTTTTGGGGTCAGAGTGCGATGTTGGTATTAAAATCAGGTTTATGGTCCTTGATGGATGCTAATGCATCAAATAAGAGGAACACCATAGGATGCCAGTTTTAGCCATAACAATTCTTGCAATCCAAGCACTTAATTGAAATTGAAAGCCTACAATTGTCAAACTCTTGTATGGAAATCATTGTAGAAAGTTAGGCTGTGAATAGAAATGATATCATTGATGTGGTAAGAACAAGGGAATTACAAAAAAAAAAAAAAGTATAATCGGAGTATCCTTAATTAAAGATTGAAGATGTTATAATGATATTATAGTGGCAAAAGAATTAGGCAGCAAAATGAAATGAAAACTAGTATTTAGCTCTTTGGATGGTAATGAAATGAATGCGGTTCAGAGCTTAAGAAAAATTCAGATGGTTACTCTGCTAATGTATGAGCTTTAAACTGTGTGATTATATTGTAAGTTTATTCCAAATTGTTTTATAGTTTCCATGATAAGCCCCTCTTATGCCCAAAAGAGCCTCATATAGGAACTCAAAACCAATTTTCAGAGGTTTGATGCAAGGTCAATCCAGTCATGAATTGTTCACCCACATTAATGGATCATTCCTCGATTCTGTACAGGAACTCATGACAATTAGAGGCAATATGTGTTTCATTGAAGCTAAGAAAAAGAGAGTAGTATCTATTTTGAGCAATGGGAGGAGACTTGTTCATCGAATCTGAGAAAAGGAAAGCATTATTGTTCCATGCCCAGAATTGGTCACAACTCTGCGTAAGGCAAGCACATAATGAGTATCTCTATTAAAAGTTTTTTAAAAATTAATTAGTTGAGAAATTTTGATGATCAGCTGTGCTGTGAGATGGTGGTGTGTGTATTATTTCTGAACTCAGCCATAAGATATTACCCTTTCATTAATTTTATTTCATTAGAAATGGAAGATAAATAATTCTGCTTGCCTGCTCTTTGAAAGGCTTCTGAAGAGCGAATAATTTGCTCTAGCCTGCAATAAGGTGTACAGGACTGCTTAGTTTTTTCAGAAGAAAAAAAAAATAGTTTTTTAGGGAAAACAATACATATATACATGCATATATGTCCAAACCTTATCTCTCATCTATTAAACCCTCTTGCAACCTCTTCTTCTCTTTAAGAGATCCTTGGTGGTTGGATGTTAGAAGAGTCGCTGAAGGTATCGATGCCTCATTCCTCCATTTTGGTGATCAATTAAGCAGGTAAACCTTTCTATCTTCTCTGTCCTATCCCAAACTTCTAGTGATATCTGTAACTTGTATGACATGCTGTTGATGGCCATTGGTTTAAAGTTTTAGGAGGATTTTGACAAATGCTCTATTTCAAGAAAGCAATAGAGTCGGAAGATTGTGAAGTTGTTGACGTCTCTTTTCTCTGCTCCAATGAGCAACCGAAGTGTATTATAGAAGTGTGTAGGCCCTACTTTTAGGTTTAAGGATCCATTGTTTTAAACCCAAACATGAATCTTTATATTATCTAATTTTTAGATTTTATTTGATTTGATCAATGTAGGTGAACCACAGACCCAAGTCCTGATCAGGTCTAATCATTGTTCAGTAAGTCAAGGTTAGTAAACTTGATAGTAATTAGAGTTCTTTCTAAAAATATTAAGGTTTAAATTTCATATTTTATAGATGCTTTAATTAATTATATGAAAATCTTGGATTAGCTAATTTTATTAAATGTCATATACTAAAAATTTATATGTTTAGCATTTAGTATAATTGCTAGTTTTATAAGAATTATTTGAAATGCTAGTATGCTTAGCATTATTTTTAAGCATTTATGATATGTGATAGGGTTTTATAGCATGAAAAACTGAATTACAGATTTTGTAAAATCCTTACAAATATTAATGTTATCAAAACTTAAATCAGGTAAGTATGTTATGATATATGGCTCATGTGCTTGTTAAGTTTTTATTAATTTATATTGTAATTTATTTTTAATTCAATTTACATATAAAACTTGAATATCAAGCAATGTGAACTTATATGGCGCTTAAGTAAATTATAAATTATTTACCATGAAACAAGTTATGATTAGTATAACTATAAGATATAAACTTTTAATCAATCATGATTTGTGATATGTTATCCTTGCCTTTTGGGGCTTATACGAGGGCTTATGATATCAAATCCATTTTCATAGAGGATATAAGTGAAGACTTGTTTCTGACCTATCTTCAAAAAATTAAATATGGTAGCATCTTCTATTTCCACCAGAGGATTTATGTATGACCGTGGTTATAACTGTAAAGTTATTATCATAATTTGAAATAACAGACTTAAGTTTTATGATTTTGAAAACTAATATTAGTTCCTTATCTCTTAGTTACTATTGAAATTCTTATGATAATCTTATTTAAAGTATTTGATCATGCATATGCTTTAAACTAAATTAAGGTGTTTATTTGATCTTGTTAAGTATGATTAGGATTACTTACTAAGCATTAGCTCATAATAAATTTTGTTGTTATTTTTGTTTCAGAGATCAAGTCATAAGTAGGAGTTAGATAAAAGCCGATCAAGTTTTTTTTAAGTTAAATTAATTATCAATAAATTAATTTAATTTTATTATAGAATATTTAGTGTGTTCTATATTGATATTATGGTCATGAATATTATTCAGACATTAACATTATGTTTAATCTTGATTTATTAGTTTGATAAAAAAATTTATTTTTTTCATTTGATTTCGTGTAATTACTTTTGGGTAAGTCGCTTTGGCGTTATGGAATCAATACCTACATGCAGTGAATTGTCATATTTTGGATATATCCAAGTAATTACACAAAATCAAATGAAGAAGCCTCTATTCAATATATATGGGACTAAACTTCTTAGAGAGAATAGAATAGAAGGGATGCAAGTTTCCCTCAAAGAAAAAAGCTTCAACAATTTGAAAACCTTTGAATCTCCCAACAAGAAATTTTGGAGGGGAACTCAATAGGCAGTACCTCATTTCGCGACCATATTATCACAAAACAGAATGGGTTCAAGAAACATTCATTAGAAGCTAACTACCAGTCTCTAATTATAAGTTTCTCAGAAGTAACAATTCAATACGAATCAAGATGAGATGTTTCACTTAATTACAGTGATGATAGACTCCACCCCTGGGTTTCTGCCTCAAGGTGATCAGGCGGGCTTGCCAACTTCGACCTCTATATATAGGGCTATAATCGAGTCGAGCTAAGTCGAGCTTTTCCAGTGTTCAAGCTCAGCTCGTTAACAAATACTCGAGCTCGAGCTCGTTTAAATTTGAAAAACCTTATTCAAGCTCGGCTCGAGCTCAAGAATAATTAAAAAAAAAAACTCATTTGGCATGATTGCAAGCTCGTTTCAAGCTTGACTCAAATTAAGCTTGTTAAAGCTCGGCTCGAGAATTAAAAAAAAAAAACTCGATTCTTAAACCCAAAGAGCAGTCAGAGAAGATGAAAAGATAGAGAAGATGAAAGGACATCTTGTTCACGAGCTCCTAATCGAGCCAGCTCGCGAGCTCCTAATTGAACCATCTCACGAGCTATTAATCGAGCTGTCTCGCGAGCTCCTAATCGAATATGCTTATGTGCTCAAGTTTGGCTCGTTCATCAAACGAGCTTTAAAATGAAGCTCAAGTTTGGCTCATTTACATGATGAGCCGAACACGAACGAACTTTTATCGAGCTGAGCCGAGCCTCGAGTAGCTCGTGAGTGGTTCAGCTCAATTATAGCGCTATTTATATATGCTCTTTGATGCCCTGGCAGTAGTTCTCGCACTGATTTCTCAAGTTCTCGCACTGATCTCTCAAGCTCTTTTCTCCTTTCAGCAGCGACATTAATTTCTGTCCCCACTTCTCTTGCTTTCGACTAGGGAATGAAGCCGTCTCCGATCCCTCCAACAGTTGCAAGCCATGGAAGGTGCACACTTTTCTGCACCAAAGAGGCAGAGAGGTCTCAATGTGCATGGTTTACGCTCTCCTAGCTTGATAGGTCTGTAACAAAAGAACTATTGAAGAACACTCACTTGGATTGTCGAGGAAAAGAGAGGTGGACTAAATATATAGCAGCTGGAGGAGTTGAGGAAGATCAGAGAGAGAGAGAGAGAGAGAGAGAGAGAGAGTACTGTGTGGGCATGGAGGGAGGAAGAAAAAAGGTGGTGGTATTAGGTGGGAATTTTGTGGATGGAAAAGGCTGGCAAAGCGATAGAGATTAGCCTCAGGGCCCCAAGAGAGATGCGGAGAAACTAGGAACCGATTTGGTGGAAGGGATTCGGCTGAGCACGAGCCTAATTAAAAATGAGAAGAATTAAGAAGCTAGTGCCAAGGAGCTCATAATGCTGGTGATCACCTTCTTTGCATGCTAAGCATGTGTTGTTTTGTGCCTACGTACCTTGAGGCTTATGTTTATCTTGTGGTGTCCAACTCGAGAGGCAGCTAGAAATTCTTTGAATGCGTTTACTATATTAAAGAGACTCAATGACTTTCCTCTAAGCGACTAGCTACCACACTCCAAAGCTATTGCTATAATTTCTTTTTACTAATGTAAATACCCAATGCCATTATTAAAGGCTGCATCTCTTCTAGCTTCAAAAGAGACACTCTCCTCATGTCCTTAATCTAGTTACTAAACAAGATTAACTTTTTTAATTTTTAAACTTCTTTGCATTCAACCATAAAGTGATGGAAATTGAATAGATGGATGGTATTGCCAAAATATATTTTTCTATAATTATCAAGTTTAATAACCTCTTAAATATCTAACAATATGTTTTTTTAGCACATTTTTATCATGTGTAAAAAAAATGTAGAACATATTAATGATTAAATTTAATTTTAAAAAATATTTTCGATGAAAGTCTTATGACACTATCTTACAAATTACACATAAAAATTGTTGCATCTTTTTTTTCAAATTTTTATACATACAAGAGTGTGAAAAATTATTTTCACATTCTTTGAGTTTTTTTTTAAAAAATTAAGTATGTTGCAATAATTAAAAGAGATAACTAATTAATAACGTACCTTTTCAAGGAGAAATTGTGTTTATTTCTTTCCATTGATCTTTTTATCTATTTTATCAATATATATATATATATAAGAATTTTGCAAGCAAATGTGCTATTATTTTTTTTGACTAAACTATAAAATTAATTTTTATACTTAGGGGATTATGTTATTTTGGTTTTTGAACTTTAAAAAATTATAAAAATAAACTTAAACTTTTTGTTTTGTATCACTCTGATTGCTACAGTTAAGTAGAAAAGATGCCATTTATTTTTATCATATGTGATAGCCTTATTAGCAGCATACATGGTATCAAAGTAGCAAAAATAAATTTAAAATCTATAACTAATTCTCATTAATCTATTATTTAATAATTAAAAAAATAAAAAATAAAAAAATCTCCTCTCATCCTGATTAAACACAGCGGGTAAGCAAGCACTCATAAATTAAAGCAAATTAGGACCAAAAAAATTATTTTTATTATTTTTATTATTTAAATTATTAAATAATAAAATAATTATAAATTATAAATTTATTTTTACTATTTGGATGCCACTGTTACATATGTTGACATATAAGATTAAAAATGATTTTTTTTTTTTAGTAAAATTAAAGTGATATATAATAAAAAAGTTTAAAATTATTGTTATAATTTTTTTAAATTTAAGAATTAAAGTGACAAAACCTTTTAATTAAGTAGAGAAATTAATTCTATAGTTTAGTTTAGTTTTCTCTCTCCCTCTGTGAAAATCTTTTCTCGTTTGCATCACGGTCACACGGTTGCCATCTGGCACGCAAATCATTGGACAGCACCTTTGGGAGAGCCGTGCGGCACCATTGCTCGGTTCACATCAATTCCTGTCACGGGGGCCGCATTCCATGGACTAAGCTAAGCATGTGCACTAATTTGTTGGAGAATTTCCCCCCGCCCTTTTTTTTTAATATATATATATATAATACTCATCACGTGGTAACCCCTAAGATTTCTTTGTTTTTTTAACCGACGGCTATGATCGAACTCCGTGTATTCATAATCCGATCAAGTCAAAACACTCAGCGGAGCCGGTCCCGGGGAGTCAACCGCAGATTTCTTCTTCAAGCGATCGATCCCATTTCCCCTCGCTACGGCCCTTCGTTCGAGTGCCCCCAATAAGTCCGACGATTTTAAAGTCTCAAAATACCTGTGGGTCCCACATCAGTCTCCCAACCTCCTCAAACGCTACACGTGCGCGGAATGTAATACTACAGTTCTGCCTTGCGGTAGACACCCGATCCTTCACCTTATTCGCCAGTCTCTCTCTCTCTCTCTCTCTCTCTCTCTCTCTCTCCCCCTCCGCCGCCCCTCTCTCTTCAGTCACTCAGCGGAGGGCAATAAAATCTATCAAAAATCTACCTTGGATCTCCTTCCCCAACACCCACCCCCACCAAAATTTCCTTTCTAGAATCCTAATCTTTCGACCGATTTCGCCCCCCGAATCTCTCCCTCGGTGATGGTGGAGATCTGAGGAGGAGGATGAGGAGAACGAGAAGCAGCGGTCTCCGCCACCCTCCATCCATGGCCGCCACCGCCGCCGCAGCTGCCAAAGGCGACGCCTTTCTCCTCCTCATCCTCCTATCCCTCCCTTTCTTCTCCTTCGCTGGAGCAGTGGAGGAGCCGCCGTCCTCCCTCTTCGACCGCCAGGAAGCCCAGCTCCACCGCCTCGAAACCCTCGTCGAATCCCTCTCCAAGACCGTCGCCGCCCTTGAGTCCTCCCTCTCCTCCTTTTCCTCCCCCCGATCGGACCAGCCCCTCCCTCACAATTTGGAACCCCTCGCCCCTCTCATCACCCACCAGCCGCGGACGCCGGCCCCAGCGGCGACCGGCGACCTCTCCCCCGGGGTCACCGTCACCAAGCACAAGCCCTCGTGGACCGAGCGGTTCCAGTTCGCCGCCGCCGTAAGGCTGGAGGCCTCCGCCGCCGCCGCGGCCCTCCTCCCTTACGAGGACCTCGACGGCGTGAGCAAGTACTTCGCCGTCGGAGACGCCAGGGGCCGGGTCTACGTCTTCTCCGCCGCCGGCGACGTCGTCGTCGAGCTACCTTCCCTCTCCGATTCTCCGGTCACCTCCATGCTCTGCTACCTTACCTCTCGCCGCAACGAGAGCCTCCTCCTCACTGGCCACGCCGACGGTTCCATTGCCGCCCACCGCCTCTATCTGTCCGCTGCCAACGGCGACGACTGGCTCACCCTCTCCGTCAGCAGCTCCCGGCCGTTCGTCCGTGCCCCCCGGGAGCCGGACTCCCTGGAGGTGCTCGGGCTCGAGATGCATCAGATTGGCCGGACGCGGTACGTCCTCGCGACCGACGGCGGCGGGAGGATCAGGGTCTTCACAGAGAATGGCACTCTCTACGGGACCGCCATCGCTTCCAGCCGGCCTCTTGCCTTCATGAAGCAGAGGCTTCTCTTCTTGACCGAGACCGGCGCCGGCTCTCTCGACTTGCGGTCGATGGTGGTGAAAGAAACGGAGTGCGAAGGGCTTAACGGGTCCGTCCCGAAAGCCTACTCGTTTGATTCATGGGAACGGTCCAAGGCATACGGATTCACCGCCGAAGGTGACCTCGTTCATGTCATTCTTCTGGGGGATGTCGCCAACCTAAAGTGCCGGGCCCGGGCGGTGAGGAGGTCGGAGATCGAGGGCCCCGTTTCGATCCAAACGATCAAAGGCTATCTCCTCGTGGCGAGCCTTGACAAGGTCTTCGTGTACAATATCTCCTCGCAGTATTTCGGCAGGGTCGGAGCTCCTCGGCCGCTCTTCTTTGCCACCATCGATGAAATCAGGTCGCTGTTCCTGAATTCTGTTGCTGCTAAGGCTGATTCGTCTTGGGCTGGAAGGCCTCTGATCGCCGCCGACCGTGAAAAGCTCGTGGTTTTGGGATTTGGCGATGGGCACATCGGGATATACCGGTCGAACTTCTCGGTGTTCAAGATGGAGACCAATGCAGTGGTGTGGAGTGGCCCTGCTCTCTTGTTCCTCTTGTTTCTCATCGCTATATGGCAGTTCTACGTGAAGAAGAAGGACTCTTTGGGGTGGGCGCCGGAGGAGTCCTTCAACGCCTCGGTCACGGCGACAGGTAGCCTTCTGGGTCCTGGGACTGGCGACCGAGGTTATGTGGATGGTTCAAGAGCTGGTGAGCTTAGGGAGCTGAGAGGAAGTGCTCTAAGAGGTCCTCCTCCCCGAAGGTATGTGTCTCCCCCTTCTCGATATCCCGGAGGACCAGGGATTCCATATAGGCCTGGTGGTTCTACGGACCCTAGTTTTAGGGGAACTGCGGAACTGACATTTAGAGGGCAGAACATAGAGCCCACAGGCTTTGCCAAAAGAAGAGAGCCATTGTTTCCCAACACTCCAGCAGCTGCGGATGATCATACCGATTGAGGAGGGAGGGTTTAACTTTAAAATTGCTTGCACCAGTACGTAGCAGTACCTTTTTCAAATTTTCAGCCTTGTTGGCCTCGTGACCTGTGTGGGGTTGGTTCCTTTGATCGATCCTAGTGCATTTTGTTTTATTGTTACAAGTGTTGCACAGCTTGATGAAACACTTGAGAGGGCAAACAAATTGATGAGATGATTACTTGTATCGGCCCATTTTGTATTTCTCAAAATTTACACCATATCTATATCTATGAAGTGAATTTTGTGCCATTTAACTTATTGCTTATATCTCCTCCACTTGCCACACATTTAACTGCATGGCACTAATTAATTCATCCCTAACTCAATTACGTACCTGAAATGAAATGCTTCGCCAGCATTGGTGCTGCGAATTCGTATCTACAAAAATGGATGCTAGCAGATGTTAAAAACTATCTTAAAATTACTAGATGGTGTTATTCATTGACAGGCAATTATAATGTTTTTTATGCCTTCATTCTTCAAAGGATTTGTCGAATGCTGCACTTGTGATCGTCACTGAAGAAATGCAGAGGTTGGTTTTGTGTTTTATGTGAAAGCACTGCATTGGGCCGGTTTTGTCTCCAGAAACTTGAGAAGGGATGATTTCCAGGTCAGGTAGGCTTTGGTAGTTTTCATCTTTTATTTAGTTTACAGTTTGTGTGATTTAAAGAAGAAAAGAGATCACATAGGAGTTCTATTTTGAAAGCTTTCTTTTGAATGAAGATAACAAAGAAAAATTGGCCGATGGGTTCTCAAGGTTTACTTCTCCACGCATCTAAGTGTTAAATTATCAATGACATGCTATGTTCGTTGGCTGTTTGGCTCCAAGCTTTGTTCTTAATTTCTGGTCGATTTTATCCAATAACCTTTAGCTTCTTCTCCTTAACCTATCAACCTCTTCCTTTATTTTGTACCCAATCAGCTGGCAATATGCCCTTTACGTGTCTTGATCATTTTTGTGTCGAAGAGGATTCCCTTAAATTTAGTTGATTAAAAGGGCTACTTTGCCTGGCAAGTCTTAATTTATTTGTGTTGAAGTGACAGTCTAGAGAAAACTCATGTCTAAGTTGCTGGTGTGATGAAATACATTAATAACATGATCTGAGGTGGCAAATGGATCCATAGCTTGCTTCACTGCCTTTGTCTTCTTTCACTTGTTGTATTCTCAATCCATTTGAATAATTTCAAAAAGGAGTAGATGCTGGAGGCTTTCTTGGTTCATTGACTCTGAATTTGAAAAACCATATTTTAGGTTGATGGCATATGAGTTAGTAGTGATCCTAGACGAGTTGATCACTTCATTATTCTCCTCATGAAGTGGCCTTCCATGGTGCATTGTTGGGAAACCCTATAAGCTTCAATCCTGTTTGGCATTATTTTTATTTTTGTATTTTTGTTCCTCTGAGAACCAGTGAAATGTCATGTAGAGATTGGTATTCTGTACAAAATTTTTGCTATTCTTCTTTTTTATTTTTACTTTTTTTCTGAAACCAATATATGCTCCTGAAAGCTACTAAAAGCTCTAAAAGTTTTTGAAAAATTTCAAAAGATGAAAGGGTTTAATTGATGATGGTAGGATATGGTGGTAGGATTTTATGCAGCAACAGAATATAATAAAGATAATGATCTAAAAATGAGGGAGTTAGCAAGTTTAATGGCAAGAGTTGGTCCATTAAGATGTCATGTGATGGCAAAGAAGAGCAAGAGGGGTGTTGAAAGTTTTTTTAGCAGGATAGATTTTATAGTCTTTTACATTAGAGCGTCGTCCTTTGTTATCGTCTTGAGCCTCTCTTTTACAGATATAGGTGTGTGTCATCCCAGCATGTTCCATATATGATGATGAGACCATATGAATTGTTCGAATCATGAGTCGCATGCCTAAGCATGGTGTGGTCAGTTTATTAGATGAAATTGCACGGAATGTCATATGCTCTGCATAATCTTTAGTTCAGCATCTATTTCTGTGAGTCAACCTAGGGACGCATGTGTGCCAACTTGCTGGGTGTTCATCACTTATCGAGCATGTACTTTTATATCATCCTATCAGTCATCATGTTAATCATGTTATTAGAAGCGTAGATGTGGACTGGACTGCTACGTATTATCCTACTAGAGGTTAAAGAACTTTATCTCATCATATGCTTTTCTTTTTAGTTTTGAAACCAAGCTGAACAGCTTGGGTGAAGGAGGAGTAGCTGATTTTGGTCTTCAAGCATTTGAAGCATATGAGCTTCTCTTGGTCAAGGTGAGTTTCTTCGAGCTTGTGAGCATCTCTTGTTGCTCAGTGAATGTTGAGCATCAGAGTTAGAGTGTTCCAACTGTAGAGTACTTTAGTCTTTCTGAGTTGTTGGTTTTCTTACTTGGATTCTCATTTTTGAGAAAGAGTTCTTTCAAATTGTGAGCTCTCACTTTCTTCCATGGGGAAGAGTTCCTTTGAGTTGTTAGCCCCTCTCTTTGTTAATCTGGATGATGGTTCCAATCCAAGGTGCAGCATGAGGGTCCTAAGGCTAAGAGCTTCTGAAGTAGGCTAGCTTGGATTAAGCTTCGCTCGGTCTAGATTGATGTTCGTTCCAATCCATTGAGTTGGGAGGTCAGCGTCCGCATTGATCTGATGAGTGAGGAGGTCAGCATTTCGCTATCCTACTGAGCTAAGAGGTCAATATTTAAGTTGTTCTGTTGAGTTGATAGGTTGGCACTTAGGCTGTTCTATCGAGCTAAGAGGTTGGCATTCGAGCTGTGTAGCTGAGCTGAGGGGTTGATATCCAAGCTATTTGAGTGAGCTAAGATATAAGTTTTCAAACTTAGCTGATTATAGGAGGGTATCTTGGGGATATATTGAAGCATCAAAGGATATTTCTCAATGCTCCCATGCTAAAGGGTCAGGCATTTGAACTTCTTGATTATATTGTACACTACTAATTACATAATGATGATGCCTGCTTGATCTCTGGTTCGGCGATCACTTGATGACGGTATTACATTAAATGCACTGAGACGCATGTCATCTCTTTAGACTCTCAGGTGGATATGATCATTGCTTATTCTTTGTAGGCTTGTAGAGATGCGGCATGTGTAAAGGGAATCTAGCCATTTGTTCAGTCTATAGCTGTTGATCTGTAACTATTGATCTTTTTGAGTTAATCATAGCCATCCTGATGCCTTTAAATGTAGGCGTCCTATCTCCTTTCCCTGTTCTCTTACTTTCTTTTTTGGTTCTAGCCCTTTGCTCCAAGCTTCTCCTTCCTTTCTTACTTTAGCTCCTCGTTTTGATTGTTGCTTCTTTTTCCTCCTCTTAGGTACATCCTTATCTTCTTCACTTTGTTTTTCTTTCCTTCCAGTGGATTCGAATCATGCATTCTTCTTAGCTATAGACGGGCCTTCCTTAATCTGAAAAGATTATTTTAGAAGACTTAGGACCTAATATAGGATTCCATTGGAGGTAGAATGCCTTCTATGAAGGAGGTCACCTATGCTCCTCTACCTGATTAGCTAAGCAACTACATATGCGTAGATCGTTAGGTTTCTCATCTATCAATTCATCTTAAATGCATGCTAAGACTTGGGGATTTTTCTATCTCAATTGGTTTTAAATTCTTAGCATCTCTTGATAGGGTATATCGCTCTATTTAGGCGCTACAGATTCAAGTCATATATGCTTTTTGACCATTTTTACGACATTTTTTCTTTTGAAGCACCACCCAAGCCAAAGGTGGTACTATCTCAATCTAAGGAAGGGCTTTTCCTTTTCTATTATTTCTTCATTTTTCATTCATGGGTGAAAGAATAAATTTTTCTTTACATCATGGTCGAGCTCAATTCCACCCTCAAGGTATGAAAGGAGTTGACAAAGAGCTAAACCAAGCTACTTTGTGTTGATGTCGAGAAGAGAGCCATGGTTTCTGCCTTGATGAAGTTCACTTGGTCTAAGATCCACAAATATTTTGAGGCTTGATACAGTCTGACTTTTCTCAGTTTTGAGGAATTTTCGTAGCCCAAGGAGACCTAAGTAAAGGCCTATAGCTTACTAATAGCCATTATTTTTCTTTTAAATTTTACTAATTACTTGGTTTCTTTTTGTAGAGATAAATCATCTTTGGGTTAACTTGTCAAATCTTAAGAAGTATACCATGCAACAAAAGTGGTAGAAGAAATAGCTAAGTAGGATGAGATCTTTCGAGGAGGCTGAAGTGCAATTTGGCCTTGCAACCCTAGTGTTGAAGAGGCCAACCCTTCAAGCAGGGGCATCTTCCAAGTTCTCGAGGTGATCCCTTCTTCCTCCTAAGTCTAGCCAACTCTAGCACCTTCTTTGGCTCCTATACCTTGGCCTCGGATTCAACTCCAATTCACTCTCTTTGAGTCCATAAGGGAAAAGTTTCATATATGTCTTGCGGCTTTACCCTTGGATTGCGAGCAAGAGCTTGAGCTGAGAGCATCAGCGAAGAGGGTGCATTACATTCTCGAATGGGAGATTATGCAGTTCGCTAGCATGGCTCGACATATTAACCAAAGGATTATACTACCCTAGGTCTGAAAGTACCTTAAAAGTAGAGTTGATGTCTTTTGCAATCTCTTGTTATGTGTTGGCGTGTATACCCTTTACATTTCCTTTCTATTTATTTTTTGCTATATTTTTGACCATCTGTTTCCTTTGTGCAGTCTATGCAATGCATGCAAGTTTTAGCTAAGAAATAAACTGAGTCTTCCTCTACCTTCTCTTAGTCCTCTGGTTGAATGGGGGAGATGTAGAGGCATGTGGAGGCCTCCTGTGCTAAGGTTGAAAGAATAGGGGTGGAGTTCAAGGCTCAGGCAAGGAGGTTTGAGGCAGAGGCTAAGGAGTTGGTGATGCAACTGGTTGAGTCTGACATGAGGATGGCTAGAGTCAAAGCCAGGGCTATCCAAGCTAAGGTGAAGATCATCAAGGCCAAGGAAGAGACCAAGGTTTTTGTGGCTAAGGTGTAGGCCCCGGTGACTGAGGCAAGGGCTATCATGGCTTTGTCAGATGCGGCTCTAGCTAAGGAGCGGTGAGCCTAGACTAAATAGAGTGCGAAAAAGATGGTTAAGGAGTTCAAGGCACCAGGCAAGTGTGAATTAACTTTTACTGAGCTTATCCAATGAAACCTACTTCAAATCTTGAAAGGAAAGTCATGGAAGAAGTCCTTATCAAGTACTCCAACCTCAACCTCTCCTTCATGGGTACTATTGAGGAGCCCAAAAAAAGGCGGGTGAAAATATTATCTTAATTGTTATTAATGATGCTGTAGTCACTGGATGGATGTGCTAATGAGGGTTTGACACCTAAAGCCTCAAATGTTAACACTCTGAGGGCGCCCCTCAATATCAATTCCTAAGATATTTTACTTCTTTTTTTTACATAACTTTTTTATTTCTTCTTTAGCTGTGAGACTGTTTCCAAAATTAGTTAAAGTTATTTTTTTGTAATATTGTAGTCTTCCTATTCTTTTTGAGTACTTGTTTGGGAATTGGCTCCCAATTGAATAGAAGGGTTCCTTTAATGAAGTGTGAGCTTGGCTTTCAATGAGCTTCTTTAGTTTTGTTTAGGTTGGAGTCCTCTATCTTTAAGTGTTAGCTCAGTGCCCGATCAACTCCTTTAGTTTTGCCGGGACCAAATCCCTCTAACTTTGCTAGGGAATCTAAAGTCGTAGCTCAGAGTTTGTCGAGGCTCTCTAGAGCACTTGTGCAAGTTTGCTTGAAAAATGACTTTTTATCCTTTGTTGGCTGAAGTGAGGTCAGCAAAATGGACTAATTTTTTTTGAGTTCTTTCGAGCAGATAAACTCTTTTGACTAACTAGATTGATAAAAAATAGTCAGCTTCATTCTATCGACCACTTCATAATTATTCCCTCATAATTAAATCAAGAACTTTATCTTTTCATAATTATTTAGATAGGAACTCTTGTTGTTTTATAATCATCTCATATGGATAATCACTGAATGCCAATATGGATGCTTTTTTGACAGCTTGGAACACATTTGCAGAGCTGGAAAATCCCATCTTTATTACTTTAATTTGTGATAGACATGTCCTAGATTGTTAATTAAATTAGAGCTTGAGTTTGTATTCATGTTATCATTGGATCCAATTACGTGTTTGAGACTTAGAAATTATGTTGCTTATTTTAAAGGTGCATGCTTTCCCTATCAGGTGATGTGATGTGTATATGCTGCTTCTTTTAGCTTTTAAGTTGCCTTCTTTTCCTATGAACAAATGTGATAAATTTATGCGGCAGATTTATCTAACGTGGAGATGATCTGCCGCAGGGAATAAGGATCAACAGCTATTGAATTTATGCCAAAGTAAGCATCAAGAAGTATCATGCACTACAATAAAATTTATTGGTGGAATTTTTTTTTTTTTTTCTGACGCTACTTTTAAATGTTAAAATTTTCGTAGCCTACCAATGCTTTTGGAAGCGCCGGTAGTTAACCAGCTTAACGATGCTTATTAGCGTCAGAATGTTAACAATGCTTATAAGCGTCGGGGTTGACCTTCTTTTCCATCCGCCCGATCTTCGCTCTGCCCTACCTCCATTGATCTCCTCTTTGCCCTACCTCCATCTGAGCTTCTTTTCCTTCTCGTTTCCATCGATGCCGCTGTCGGCGACCATCAACTTTCATCATCGACACCACTATCGGGACCTCTCCTCTGCTGCCACCGATCTCTACTACCAATCTCGCCATCCTTGACGTCGACTCCCTCTTCTTTGACTCTTCCATTAACCCCTGTCTCCCAAGGTAAAGCAATGCCCCTTCTTTCTTTTTACGATATTTCTTGCATTCTGTTCGGTTTTCTCATAAACTTGCCCAATAATTTGATGCATACGGACTTTGCTTGACGTAGCTGTCTGTTTAATTGGAGGATTGAAAATTACGATCCGAAACTTCCTAAAATTTCCACGAACTTTTTTATAGTGGATTGTAATGAAATTTATATTTAAAATTTCAATTTGAATTTAAAGAATGTATAAAAATTATAATTACATTATACAGGTTCAAAATAAATTACAATTGTATTATACAAGTTCAATATAAACTTTAAATTATAATTGCATTATACAAGTTCAATATAAATTGGTATAGATTTTGATTTAAAAATTATTTATTTTATTTTTAAAAAAATAAGTGAAAAATAGAAATTTCTGCTGATGCTTTTTAGCAAATTCAACTTAGGAAAAGATTTTGTACATCGCATCTGGTGCAGCAAGTCCTACGTGGGCTGCACCGTCCCTTCTTATTGGTCCACATGCATACGATACCCATTGAAAATGTTAAGACAGCTTTACGACATCCCGAGAAAAAAAATTACGATACCCCAGTTTTAAACTTATGGCACCGTAGTTATAAAATTAAGACACATGTTCACAAAGCAAAAAAAAATAACGATACCCCAGTTGTAAACTTACGACACCATAGCTATAAAATTACGATACCCATCTAGAAAATGTGTTTGTACATAAATTTCAAAAAAAAGTTGAACGGGTATTAATGCACATCACATCAAAATTTAAGATGGCACCCTAGTTTTAAACTTACGATACCGTAGTTATAAAATTAGGACACCCATTAAGAAAGTCAAAAAAAATTACGACATTCAGTTATAAATTTATGACACCGTAGTTATAAAATTATGATACCCATTCAGAAAACATGTTTGTATATAAATTTCAAAAAAAAGTTGAACGGATATTAATGCACATTGGATAGCTTTTTTTTTGGAACTTATGTATAGACACGTTTTTGAGTGGGTGTCGTAATTTTATAACTACGATGTCGTAAATTTACAACTATGATGTTATATTTTTTTTTACTTCTTAACGGATGTCTTAATTTTATAACTATAGTGTCGTAAGTTTAAAACTAGGGTGTCGTAATTTTTTTACTGTCTGAATGAGTGTCTTACTCTTATAACTATGGTGTCGTAAGTTTAAAACTGGGGTGTCGTAATTTTTTACTTCGGGATGTCGTAAAGCTGTCTTAACATTTTTTAATGGGTGTCATATATATGTGGACCAATAAAAAGGAACAATATAGCCCACGTAGGACTTGCTATACCAGATGCAGTGTACAAAGTCTTTTCCTTCAACTTAAGCATAGGCAAGTTAGAAATCGGGAATTTCTAATACTCCCGACGCTTTTAAAAAGCATTAGCAAAATTTATTCTTACCGATGCTTAAAAGCATCCGAAATATTTTGTTCTTGCCAATGCTTTTAATCATTAAATTTTTAATACTTTTTAATAGCATCAAAAAATATTTTCTTCACTCCTATTTTTCTAATGCATTTTTACGCGATCAATTTTTTCGATGCTAACAAGCGTCGGAAAAGGCCTTTTTTTAGCGTTGCCTTTTCCCGGAATTGTTGCGGTGATGAAAGCTGGCTTCTCATATTTTGTATTAATATTTTCCTTCATTGTTGGTTAAATCTGCAAATTCCAAAAAATGCAAGTGACAATATGATAGTCTTAGGCTCTTTAGTTAAGAAGTCTTTAGGATTGATAGAATTTGAAGTCAAAGTTTAACTGGTTTCTTTTGGATCAAGCAAATTTGGCCTTCATGTCAAGCAAGATCCTTATATAAGAAATACTTGGCAATTGGGGATAAATGAAGCCAACATTATATAGTTGGGTTGTTGCTTGATCGATTGCGTAAATAATTGTTGCACTCTTGCAATTGGTTATTTTGTTCAAACCTAATACGGCTCAAATTTTTTAGAGGATATAACTTAAGTGTGATGCATTACTTGCATATCCTTCGGTTTTGTCTTTATCTCTCTTATTGTTTTCTCTCTATCATCATTTGATACTTAGATATAGGCTATAGAAACACTGAAAAAATAGGAGAAAGGGATAAATAGAACCGAAAGGTATATAGATAATGCACCGCACCTATATTTCATCCTTTTTAAGATCAGATATGATGTTGCTATAATGGTATGAGATTGAGGTTTAAACTTACAACAAACATCCTTGGATAACTTTATATAATAAAGAGTGATAGATTTGATTACATTCGCATTAGCTAAGCTTGAATTCTGTTGCCTCCTTCATCATTAAATTCGTATGAATCTTGAAACTAAAAAGCCTAATCTATTACTCTATATATATATATATATCATTTTTGGGCTTGAACTCTTTGTTAAAATTAAAGAGTTAGAGTAGGCGATGTTTTGGATGACATGGTCAATCTACTTTATTGACTTGGGTCATTTGTATCCAACCTGGTTTACTTGATGTCAACCTATTTAATATGTTAGTTAATGGTAAATCATCAATATGACAAACCAATCAATTCATTGCTATGCAAAAAAAAAAAAAAAAAACAAAAAGTAATTTGCGGAACCAATACAATTATTAGATAGGCTCATTTGAAATTATGAATAAAAAATGCCATTCCAAGCTTGAATTGTATTTTTAAATATGTGAAATTGTAAATGTCTGAGGTAGGTCACGTTGGCTGAGACATGATTGATCTAGTAACATGTTCATTTTATTAATTAATGCTAAATAATCAATACCATATCAAATTAATCTATTACTTTATATAATATTTATAAAATAGTTTTAACATAGAATTATTCTCATGATTATTTAAATGGATTAATAAGTGGTTTCTTCCTTGTTCAAATTGTAATTTTGATGAACTGATATAATTATTATTAAATAGGCTAATAAGCGTGAAGGCCATCAACCCTATAGAACCAAATCCAAATTAAACTAGATCTAACTTGAATCCACCAAGCTTGATTGTTAAAAGGAGCAAGTATTTTTTATTTCAGGTAGTCATCATCTAAACACATGTTATCGAGTGAGCAATATCTCAATTGTTACTTGTAATACGATATAAAAATGTCAAATAAAAAAATTGTTTTAATATGTATATAATGCAACTTCAATTAATTAGTTAATGGATCATTGAAGCTGGTTGTTTACTGCCCAAAACTATATTTATATTTCTCACCCACTTTCCCGCCACAGCAAGATTAGCGGGGCGAGAGCTAAAGGCCAAAGAGAAGAGAGAGTCTGATAACCCTCCCAATAGTCTATATGAAAAATTTTGAGAGTTGGTTAAGTAGTTTATATATTGTAAAGCAAAAAGTATAAGGCATTAATTAAATTCTTTTTTGGACTGTAGTGGCCTAAGTTGATGTGGACCTTATCCGTCTTGCTTTCTTGTAATGAAACGGGCCTATGGGCCCGGATCGTTACAATTATGGTATCAGAGCCACGCACAAGTCAAAAGTACAGGAGCTAAGTGCCACACAGGGCAAAGTGCTACATCGATAGGAGCCACCTCTTGAACCTGTAGGGCCACAGGGCAAAGTGCTACATTGATGGGAGCCACCTCTTGAATCTATGGGGGTCACCTCTAGAATCCTGCCTACCTTGTGGTTGTAATCAATTGATCTTGGCGATGAGGACGTCGCCTTTGTAAGGGGGATAGATTGTGATAATCATCCCAATAGTCCCGCATCGAAAAATTTGAGAGTTGGTTAAGTGGTTTATATATTGTAAAGCAAAAGGATAATGCACTAATTGGATCTCATTTTGGGTTTGGTGGCTCAAGTTGGTATGAACCTTGTCCATCTTACTTTTTTGTAATGAAATGGGCCTATGGATCTGGGTCATTATAGAGAGAGTGTGTGTATGAGAGAGAGCGCGATGGAGAGGAAGGTTGTGTTGGTTTGCGTCGCCGTAGGCCTTCGGGGGCTTCCTCTCCGCCTTACTTGGCTTCGCCGCGGTGAGCCGAACTCTTGCTTTCTCTAGTCATAATGAGTTCCCACTTGGATAGCTCATTTGGATGCTTGCTTTGTGCTGCGTCGGATGCTTAAAATTATTGGATTTCACTCCGTTTTTTGCTTGTTGGACTGCTAAATGTCTGTCTCTTGGAAGGTGGTTGTGTTCCCAAACTCATTGGATGCTTGTTATTTTTTGGGATATGGGTTTAGATCTATTATGAAGCTACGCTGGTCGCTATTTTGTTTTAGATTTTGGTTACGTTTAGATTGCTAGGTTTCTAAAGAATTTGGCTTCATTTCTTTGGGGCATCGATTTGTTCCTGGTGGGGTCTAGATTCTAGACTTGGACATTGGGATTTTGATGGGCATGGAGACTTGTTGCAGATGTTCTCATTTTTCGCTGTATGAAATACTTCCACTTGGGCCTGGTCACCACTTTTCATGCTAGAGGTCAATTTGTGCCTTTTGAAAGTTGGTAAACTTTGGCCATAAATATGGCTCTAGTCACCATAGATAAATCTTTGATGGCCCTGTTATTTTTGTTATTGAGTAAGCTGAGTTTGTTAAATATTTGAGAAATTAAGGAATCTTTTTGGAGAATTAATTTGTTTTCACTGTATTCAGCGTTCAATAAAGTGTTTCTAATGTTATAGTGGTAGACTTGATTCCGCAGCACTTCTTTTGCTATATCAAAAAAATGCTCTACTCTGGTTAGTACTTACCATGTTAAAGGCCGTGGCTCTTTTTCAATGTTTTTTTTAAAAAATCATAAACATGGATTCTAGCCATGATAATAATTAGTTTCATAATTGTTATTTATATTTTTCATTTTGTCTTTTTTTTTGTGGGAGCATTCTTGGATATCTTTATGGAAAGTGTGTTTAAATAACTTTCTCAATTTCTGATTTAAGGGATTCAATCATCTTTCCAAGATAAGAAAGTGTGCTAGATATGGTTGTTATCATAGTATATCCTTTATGATGCAGAATTTGTTGGAAATTTCTTATATTTTATATTAATCAAATTCATATAACACGCAGCGGAAGATAACATAAATATGAATTTAATTCCCAACGCCCAAGATTCTCAAGGAACAGATTCAGTTAACAAGAAATAATACATAATTAAATATATGTGTTCTTTATTGGGGATAAAGCCTGATAGAGTCAGTAAACAATTTATCACTAGTCATCCATGCATTCGGTCTCTAATGGTAATCCATGCGATTCGCATCTTTGGATGATATCCTCTTAGGATTGGATGATGACCTTCTAATGAGGGTGCTAAAGCCTCTTTTCTTCTTCAATTGATTTCCTAAATCGAGAAAGAGAACAATTTCTTGATCAAGACTTGATCAAATCTTGATCAATCAAGAGAGAAAAAATTTCTTAATCAAGATCAAATCTTGATCTATCAAAGAAAATAATTTTTTAATCAAGATCAAATCTTGATCAATCAAGAAAAGATTTCTTGATCAAGATCAAATCTTGATCAACCAAGAAGAGAGAGAAGCTTTCCTTCAACCACCCAAGAAAGAGGGACGTGAAAGAGAGGAGCTTTTAACCCTTCAAGAGAGAGAGGGACGTTTTAGAGAGAAAGAACATTTTAGAGAGACAAAGTGGGTGTTAGGCATCCAAAAGAGAGAAAAAGGAGGAGTTAGGCATGTCTCTTCAAGGGGCATCTTTTTTTCTTTTTTTTATACATAAGGAGGAGGTTGTGTGATCCATAAAAACGGTATTTTATTTCAACCACCTAACCATTCAACCATATCAAATTGATAATAAATTATCCTAATAAATTTAGGATATTTAATATAATAAATTATCCTAGCAAATTTAGGATATTTGTTATCATGATAATGTTAGCATTACAACCACCAAACCGCATCCCTAAAAAATAGAAAATTAGTTCCAATGCCCAACCTTGGATTTGGCTTCATGATGACACCCCAAATCATGTGTGTTCCCTCCTTCATGACGTGAAGATGGATTATGTCCATCACATGGGCATGGATCCATCCTCCACGTGACATGATCTCAGCCCTCGGCTCAATTGGGTTTTCACGAATCAAATCATGCCATCATATGAACCCAATTAAATACCGCATTACTAATTTCAATTAATCTAAGCTATCCATCACATGGATCAAGCCTAATTGAGTATCCAATTAATAAATTTTATATATATCACATGTACAAAAGGTCTCTCCCTTGAACACAAAATTCTTTCCTCTATGATGAGGCCTATTCATCAATTTCATGTTCTCTCATTAAAATTGAGTCAAACCCAATCCTAATTAATTGGTCATCTAATTTGAATTAAGTCCAACTTAATTCTCATTTTAACTTCATCCAAAATCTTCTTAATGCATGTGACCCATTAGGTCCTTTGATACGTTGGCAATAATCATGGCCCTAATATTGACCCTAAGGATGACCTGGTCAACACTTTGTCCAAGTTAATTCTTTGATCAAATCAACCCCTTGATCAAATCAAAGAATTCATGATTATAATTCATGAGTGGCCTCTAGCAAAGCATCATGACCACCCAAGTGTTAAGGGTTTTATTGACGTGGTCATCAACATCTATCCATGAATGGTTACCGTACGATTCAATTCCTTCGTCACATATCCCAGATCAATCGATAGTATGGAATGTGTTATTCCTGTAATTGATCTTTGTTTACTTGATCTCAGAAAAAATGGACTCACATGAATTAGAACTTCGAAACCATTTCGAATTCCAACTCAACCTTGCAAGGATTCAACAGTCAATTTAATCCATCAAGTGACCATGGGATATAATCCTTTCTATCAAGGGAGACAAATCATGTTTTGATCAAATGCCAACTTCATGTACTTCATATCGTATCCAACCGATACTATATTTGCCGCCCATGGCTAGAGCGATGTTTGCATGTCATCAAAGCATGACATTCCATACATGAGGTGCAATGAAGATCTCAAATCAAAGGATCACTCGCACCACCGTCATCAGAGATCAACCATCGACACTATATAGAATATCCATATGGGATCTCTGTGCAGGTCATCCAATGCATCGTTACAATAATGAGCATCCACACACATATCCAAGTATCTCCATACTTCAGCTTGCGAGATCAGCTACTCACCACAAGGGTGAAGATATGCAATGTGTGCTAGTCTCAGCGGCGTTCGACGGTGCCCAGTCCTATCTACGCATCGACTAGGAAAATTTTAAGAATCGAACCATAATGTGCAATTTTGGATCTCACAATTTACAATCTCTATTACAAATTCCATATATACAGTTCACATTCTTTTGGACTTTATCTCATAGGTAAAATATATCTAATATATATAAATTACACCTAGATAGATAAAGAAACCAATAAATTTGATTTGCATTCATAAAGAAATGTGTACAAACTAGCATCTAATTCGATTGGATATAGGGCACACACTAACAATCTCCCACTTGCACTAGAGTCAATTATCCATGTATCTAATACCAAGTGACTTACCATGACCATCATGCTTCTATTGCGGCAGGACTTTAGTGAATGGATCGGCAATATTATCGTCCGTGGGGACTCGTTCTATTTTTATATTATTTCGTCTAATAATTTCTATAATTATATTATATCTTTTGAGTACATATTTGGACCTCTGATGAGACCTTGGCTACTTGGTTTGTGCAATAGCTCCATTGTTATCACAATATAAGAGTATTGGATTAACAATGCTTGGAACCACTCCAAGTTCAGTGATGAACTTTTGATCCAAACTACTTCTTTAGCTGTATCTAATACTGCGATGTACTCGGCTTAGTTGTAGGCAGTCGTCCCTTACTTGGAACTCTTCCAGCTTTCTGCACCACCATTGAGTGTGAATGCATAGCCTGATTGTGATTTATAATCATCTCTATTAGACTGAAAACTAGAATCCGTGTAACCCCAAACTATAAGGTTGGGTCCTCCATAAATTAAGAGCATATCCTTAGTCCTTCGCAAGTACTTAAGAATATTTTTGCCATCCAATGTTTCTCACTAGGGTTTGCCTGATATCTACTTGTGATACTCAAGGCATAAGAAACATCAGGCCTCATACATAGCATCGCATACATGATGGATCCGATCACTGATGTGTATGGTATCCTATCCATATGCTCTCTCTCCTCTTGGGTCTTAGGACTCATTGTGTCATATACACATCATCCTCTAAATTTTTATTTAGGAAGGTGGCCTTGACATCTATCTGCCAGATCTCATAGTCAAAATATGCTGCTATTGTAAGCAAAATCTTTATGGACTTATGGCTATAGGTGAAAAGGTTTCATCAAAATCAATACTTTGTCTTTGCTTGTAACCTTTTGCAATTAGCCTTGCCTTATAGGTAATCACATTATTATCCATGTCGGTTTTCTTCTTGAAAACCCATTTGCACCCAATGGGTTTTACCCCTTCAGGTGGATCAACCAAGGTCCATACCTGGTTGTCATACATGGAGTCCATTTCAGATTTTATAGCCTCAAGCCATCTCTCAGAGTCAATGTTAGATATTGCCTCTTCGTAGTTGGTACGTAGGCCCATCATCCTCTATGAAAAATGCATATCTCTTAGGGATGTGAATTGTTCTACTAGATCTACGTAGCTGGTGTGTACTTGGAGCTACATATTGCTTTTCATGTAATAACTGCTTGAATGTGGGTTAAGTCTCCAGCTTAACTCCCACTGTATTCGGCATATACTCCATTCCATCTAATCGGTCTTTATTAATTTGTGGTTCTTGAGGTTCACTAAGTTCAATCTTACTTCCACTATCCATTTCTGTGAGGATCTTATTCTCTAGAAATGTGGCATGTCTTGAGACAAACACCTTTTTCTCAAGTTGGTGGTAGAAGTAATATCCTTTTGTTTATTTTGGATATCCCATAAAATTGCATTTATCAAATCTAGCTTCAAGCTTATCTGATTCATTACGCTTCACATAAGGTAACGGTCCCAAACCCTTAAATGATTAAGGGATGGTTTCTTTCCATACCATATCTCATAGGGAGTCAAGTTGACTGATTTAAATGGAACTCGATTTAGGGTATATTCGGCAGTGTCTAGCGCATAACCCCAAAACATTTTTGGAGATCTATAAGGCTCATCATGGAATGTACCATATCTAACAGTGTGTGATTTCTCCTTTTCGACACACCATTATGTTATGGTGTACCATAAGGAGTCCATTGAGGAAGAATCTCATTCTCCTTCAAATAATCTATGAACTCATGGCTTAAGTATTCACCACCTCGATCTGATCGAAGTATCTTAATACTCTTGCTGGTTTATTTTTCTACTTCACATCTGAATTCTTTGAACTTTTCAAAGGCTTTAGATTTATGCTTCATCAAATACACAGCCATTCCTACTATGGTCATCTATGAATGCGATGAAATAAGAAAAACCTCCTATGGCTTGAATGTTGATGGGTCCACATACATCCAAATGTACTAAACCCAAACATTCAGTTTCCTTTTCCGGTAAAAGGTGACTTGGTTATCTTGCCAAGTAAACATGACTCGCATTCCTTAAACGATTCCCAATCGAATGAGCCTAAGTATCCATCCTTATGTAACTTGGTTAAATGCTTTTCATTTACATGACACATATGACAATGCCATAGGTATGAGTCCCTAGAATTATTTAATTTTAATTTTTTTATTCAATATTGAGAATAGGGGCTTGAAAATTAAGAACATAAATTTTATTGAACAATTCAACAGAACCAAAGAACATTTCATTTCGAAAAATAGAAATACCTTTATTTCCAATTTCAAATGAATACCCATCCATTACTAAACATTAAATGAATATAATATTCTTTGTTATGTTCGGAACATAGTAACAATTACTAAGTTCAATTACAAGCCCTGTGGGCAAAGATAAAGAACAAATTCCTACTGTTAATACAGCAACCTTAGCTCCATTTTTTATGCGTAGGACCACTTCATCTTTTCCCAATCTTCTACTATTTCTTATCGTCTCAATATTAATATAAAAATAAGACCCACAATTGGTATCCAATACCCAAGTGGAATAAGAAGTAATAGAAGAAAACATCTCAATTATGTACGCACCTAATATAGAAGCATCCGTATGCTTCTTATTTTTTAGGCTGGCCCGATAAGAAATGCAGTTGCGCTTCTAGTGCCCATTCTTGCCACAGAAGTGACATTTTTTCTTGGCTATATTCCGTAGTCAATCAAAAAAATTGAGTCCGATTAGCTTGTTGGATTCTAGGTTACCTCTAAGGTTAATGTTTACACTCATGGTGTCTCTTACAACTGTATAAAAAATAGAATGAGTCAATTATTATGAATGCAAATCATTGATTTAATATGATAATTTTAAAATTTTTAATTAAATCAATTACTCCCACTATTTTATCGGCTCAATAGCCCTCTCTATTAATCTCGAAAAATTATCAAATAATTTCCTAGTGGGCTAGGACCCTCAAATTGATTTACCTTGACCTTGGCTATGCCACAACAAATCTTAGTAAGCCAAATTAAGTAGATTTTTATCAATCACATCAAATGTGACTCCTAGATCATTTAGAGGACATTGCCTTATCAATCACATCCGATGTGATCACCCTAAACTTTACCTCTAGATTAGACTGGCCCTGACTATAGCCAATAATACCAGCTAACCTAGTTAAGTCAACCCATTGTTCCCTAATCAACTCTTTATAGGTTCACTCGATCTTGGCTATGGCACAACAAATCTCATGCCCTAATGATTTTGTATCATGTGAACAATGGAAGGCTAATGACTTAATATTCATGGAGGGATTTAACACATCTATGTCTCATCATGCATATATAACATTTGTACCATGTTAGGTTACATATCCTGTATATAGATTTTAGATTAATCTTTATTAACCTAAAGTTCATAAGATCAAACTTATGATTAGGAATCCTAATCAAATTAGGATCCTAACCACTATCTAATTTAGGAACCTTAATAATGTGACCAAATCAATTGCTACCATCCTGATTAACCCTATTGATCTAATCAATTAAGAGTTTTCCTTAACAATGGCCAGATCAGCTGATCAATGGGGTCCTATTTAGCATAACCTTCGATCCCATTGAATGGGTTTTCTGAGGCAGAGAATGTAGCAATTAAAAACTATGATCGCACTTTTCTAGACACTAATGTAGTTAAGCCCAATTGATTAGACTAATTATAGGATTATAGGATCAAACAATGATATGATTAAGTCTAATTTTTCCAAAACCTTATCATCTATTACACATTATAATAAGATGAGATAGTGATCATTAGGGATTTATGATAAATGTCAAATATTTTATAACAATTTATTTTAAATATTTATCTTATCATTATCTGTTATGATAAATTTATTTTCATCACATGAAAAACCTAATTGGTCTCTATCATAACATCCCTAACAACTATGATCATGATAACATGTCAAAATTTAAAATTTTAGTTTTAATCTTGATTACCATGTTATCATGACATAATTATTTTAGATTTTAATCACGTTATTTATTATGTCAAAATTAAATTCTAAACATGATATATTAAATTTCAGCCTTTATAATTATGTCACATATAAATCATATTTTTGTAATTTTTAACATGATCAAATCTAAATAATTTACGTTTATTATCATATAATAAACTTATAAAATATTTAATCTTCATCATATGACAAGATTTATATTTTACATTGTATATAAAATTTAGATCTATGTATATAAAAACTAAAACTCATGTAATCTATCAAATTAACTGAATTTGAAGCCTGAGGTGGCTTTGATACCACTTGTTGGGAAACCCTTTTCCCTAACAAGCTTTGGCCTTAAGCCTCCATCGTCGCACGGTCATGGGCCCTGAGCCTCATATCCAGCGACCCATGTCACCCGATAATGGTACCTATCAGACCAGTCGGCGACTGGATCGATCGGTCCGCCGATACCAATAGGCGGAGAGCTTGGCTTCGGTGACACGGTCACCAGTGAGAGTTTCCATTGATGCTTTCGCTGATCATACAAGTCAAGTGACTCTGATATCACTTATTGGGAAACCCTTTTTTTCTAACAAGCTTTATCCCTAAGCCTCCATTGTCGCACGGTCATGGGCCCTAGGCCTCGTGCCAAACGACCCATGTCATCCGAGAATGGTACCTATCAGATCAGTCGACGACCGAGTCAGCTGGTCCACCGATACCAATGGGCGGATAGCCTGGCTTCGATGACATGGTCACCAATGAGAGTTCCCATTGATGCTCTACCTACCATATAGGTCAACTGGCTCTGATACCACTAGTTAGAAATTTTGTATATTTTATATGAATCAAATTCATATAACACGCAGCGGAAGATAAAATAAATATAAATTTAATTTCCAAAGCCCAAGATCCTTAGGGAACAGATTCAGTTAACAAGAAATAATACATGATTAAATAATAGATCATACATGTGTTCTTTATTGGGGATGGAGCCGATAAATAATTTACCACTAGCCGTCACACGTTCGGCCTCTAATGGTGATCCACGCGAAGATCTTTGGATGTTATCCTCCTAGGATTGGATGATGACCTTCTAGCGAGGGGTGTTAGAGCATCTTTTCTTCTTCAATTGATTTTCCAAATCAAGAGAGAGAACAATTTTTGATCAAGATCAAATCTTGATCAATCAAGAGAAAAAAATTCTTGATCAAGATCAAATCTTGATCAATCAAGAGAGAAAAATTTTTTTGATCAAGATCAAATCTTGATCTATCAAAGAAAATAATTTCTTGATCAAGAACAAATCTTGATCAATCAAGAAAGAAAAGATTCTTGATCAAGATCAAATCTTGATTAACCAAGAAGAGAGAGAAGCTTTCCTTCAACCACCCAAGAAAGAGGAACGTGAGAGAGAGAGAGGAGCTTTCAACCCTTCAAGAGAAAGAGGGACGTTCTAGAGAGAGAAAAATATTTAGAGAGAGAAAGTGGGTGTTAAGCATCCAAGAGAGGGAAAAAGGAGGAGTTAGGCATGTCTCTTCAAGGGGACGTCTCTCTCTTCTTTTTTTTATACATGAAGAGAAGGTTGTGTGGTTCCATAAAAAGGTATTTTGTTTCAATCACCTAACCATTCAACCATATCAAGTTGATAATAAATTATCCTAATAAATTTAGGATATTTGTTATCATGATAATGTTAGGATTACAACCACCAAACCATATCTTTAAAAAATAAGAAATTGATTATCTCATGAAACCAACGTTCCAATCTTGGATTTGGCTTCATGATAACATCCCGAATCATGGGCGTTCCCTCCATAACATGGAGATGGGTCATATCCATATGGACATGGATCCATCCTCCACATGGCACGATCTCAGCCCTCAGCTCAATTGGGTTTCCACGAATCAAATCTTGCCATCATATGGACCCAATTAAATACAACATTATTAATCTCAATTAATATAAGCCATCCATCACATGGACCAAGCCTAATTAATTATCCAATTAATGAATTTCATATATACATCACATGTACAAAAGGTCTCTCCCTTGAACACAAAATCCTTTCCTCTATGATGAGTCATATTCATCAATTTCATGTTCTCTCATTAAGATTGAGTCAAACCCAATTCTAATTAATTGGTCATCTAATTTGAATTAAGTCCAACTTAATTTCCATTTTAACTTCATCCAAAATTTTCTTTATGCGTGTGACCCATTAGGTCCCTTGATACATTGGCAATAATCATGTCCCTAATATTGACCCTAAGGATGACATGGTCAACACTTTGTCAAAGTCAATTCTTTGATAAAATCAATCTCTTGATCAAATCAAAGAATTCATGATTATAGATCATGAGCGGCCTCTAGCAAGGCATCATGACCATCTAAATGTTAAGGGTTTTGTTGATGTGATCATCAATACCTATCCATGAACGATTACCGTATGATTCAATCCCTTCGTCATATATCCCAAATCAATCAGTGGTATAGAATGTGTCAACCCTGTAATTGATATTTGTTTACTTGATCTCAAAAAAAAATTGACTCACATGAATTAGAACTTGAAAACCATTTCGAATTCCAACTCAACCTTGCAAGGGTTTAATAGTCAATTTAATCCATCAAGTGGCCATAGGAAATAATCCTTTCTATCAAGGAAGATGAATCATGTCTTGATCAAATACCACTTTCATGTGCTTTATATCATACCCAACCACCATATTTGCCATGCATGGCTAGAGCGACGTTTACATATCGTCAAAGCATGACATTCCATACATGAGGTACAATGAAGATCTCAAGTCAAAGGATCACTCGTACCACCATCATCAGACATCAACCATCGATACTATATAGAATATCATATGGAATCTCTGTATGGGTTATCCAATGCATCGTTACAATAACGAGCATCCACACACCTATTCAAGTATCTCCATACTTCAGCTTGCGAAATTAGCTGCTCACCACAAGGGTAAAGATATGCAATGTGTGCTAGTTTTAGCGGCGTTCGACAGTGCCCAGTCCTGTCTACGCACTGACTAGGAAAATTTAAAGAATTAAACCATAATGTGCAATTTTGGATCTCATAATTTACAATTTTTATTACAAATTTCATATACACAATTCACATTCTTTTGGATTTTATCTCATAGGTAAAATATATCTTTATATATATATATATATATATATATATATATATATAATCTGGATAGATAAAGAAATTAATAAATTTGATTTGTATTCATAAAGAAATGTGTACAAACTAGCATCTAATCCGATTGGAGCACACACTAATAAAATTCACCTTAATAGTCATGCAACCATGCCCAAAATACAAGCAGCTTGAATAGTCAACATGTAAAGAACCTAAAACCCCTCTCTCTTGCCCAGTATCTACATGGCCTCTGATTTTGCCAGCTCGATATTAGGATGTCTTCAACCACCCATTTGGTCACCTCAAGTCAACTTAAAATTGAAGGTTTTTTCCACCAAGCTAGAATTTTCATGCACTGCTTATCAATTCCTCAGTGGTCAAATCAAGTGTCTGAATTATTTAATTGCCACCACTGCATGATTGAACTTGTGGGTGAAAGATTGGAGCACTTTTTCTCCATTTCTCTTCATATTATTCACAATCATGAGAAATTGTGAAAAATGATCAGGATATACTTTCTTCTTATGGGCTGTTCCGAACATAGATTGTAGAGCCAACGAGGTGCTTGCTTGAGATGAGCCACTCCTTTGTTGATGGTGCCCAGAACATCCCAGAGTTGCCAGATGTTGCTTCAGAGACCTTGAATACTGCTTCATTCAACAGTTGGCTGAGTAGGAATAAGGCATTCTGTCAGTCTTTATTGTTCTTCAGTAGTGCATTGCTTATCTGCTATGCATGCAGTTTCATGCTTAGCAATAGGGTCAGTGTACCCAACGTATAAAAACTCTAAAAGATATTGACTCCCTAGTAATGCTTTGATCTGGATACTCAATTAGTTATTGCTGTGCTTGGGCAACTTTGGGACTTGGGGCTGAGTAAGATCTCTTCAGAGCATATTGGGTACAAGTGGATTTGGGTGATGTGGAAAAGGAGGTTATGGCTGTGTACAAGCAATGGTAGGCCAAAAATAATAAAGTTTCCAAGGATCTTGAAAGTTTCAGAGCTTGCTGTCTTGGTTCGGAAAAAAGAGCAGATTTGAATTGGATCCTAATTGAAGAAGGACAAGGAAGTCCATACATTGGCTTAGGGTTTCTGATAAGTTTCAAAACTATGGCAAATCTTAGAGATTTAAGTATGTCAAACCTGGTGAACCTGCAGGCAGCAATCAGTTTTCGAGTTCAGGGAGATTATAAGAAGTGAGAAGAAGTTGCTTTGAATCAAATTAAGCTTTGATTACAGCAGAAATCTGATTTCACTCTGCAAAAATTTAGCAGTCAAGAAAAATAATGGCAGTAAAACTAATAAATGAAATTAAAAAAAATGAGACTTTTTTAGATTTGATTCTAGTATTATGCAGCAATTAAAATATAGTGCACATAGTTTAGGAAAGAAGATGGATAACATCAGAAATATATCAGAAAGTAGAAAATTAGTAGAAAGAGAAGAAATAAAGAGAAATGACAGAATAATAAGAAAATTAAGGGAAAATCATATCACACCTTTTCTTATGTCTGAGTGCTATCTCATGTATGATGTTTTGGATGCATAATGCAGTCAACAAATAAAGTCAACCAATTACAATCTGAACTTTAGAGGCTCAGGTTATGGATGAAACTTAATTTCATCAAAAGGAAGCCTCAAATCAGAGTTCACGAAGGTGAAGCAGGTGGAAGGAGTCGGTTGCTGTTTCGTGTGGGGGCCCATGCCTGGACGACCGGCTGTTTCGTGAGGAGGTTTGACAAAGGAAGGAGTCGGTTGCTGTTTCGTGTGGGGGCCCATGCCTGGATGCTAGAGACTTGAAAATCCAGTAGATAAGCCTTATCCAAAGGCTATCTCATCAAATCCTGAAATACCGGATGTGTTCCTGCCGAACTGCCTACAACCGCCCGCCACAAATCTCGTATGGAGGTTTGTTGTGAGGGAGTTACGAACCTGTGAAAAAAAAATGAAAGCTCGGTGAGAACCTTCGGGTGCTGTAGAGAGGAAAAAAAAGGTTCTGTAATCTCTTAGTAAGATTATAAGAGTTTCTGAGAGAGAGTTGTTTTGAGGACTTGTACCTGATTCAACTCTTAGTGAAGCCTTGCAGATCCTGTGCCACCGTAAATGTAGCCCAGTTTGGGTGAACCACGTAAAATCCTCGTCTCTCGCTATTTTTGGATTTTGGTTCATATTATTATTATGTATTTTGATTTTGATGATATCACAACTGCGTGCTTGGCCGTACTAATAGCGGTCTTATTAGAGAAATATTTGTTGTATTTTCTATCAAATTGGTATCAGAACCTGATTTTTTCTTCATATTATTATGATCGGACAAATCAACAAAGAGATGGCAGAAGACAAGATCAAAATTGAGAAATTCAATGGTCACAATTTCGGATGGTGGAGGATGCAAATTGAGGACTACCTATATCAGAAGGATCTTTACCTTTCATTAGAGGGAAAGAAGCCGGATTCAATGAGCGACTAAGATTGGATGATTCTGGATAGGAAAGCCCTGGCCACGATCAGATTGTTGTTGACACCTCAAGTGGCGTATAATATTGCAAAGGAAAAGACCATCATGGATATGATGATCGCTTTAACAAAGCTGTATGAAAAACCTTCCACCTCAAACAAGATATTTCTTATGAAAAAGCTCTTCAATTTGAAGATGGCTGAGAATAGTTGATCAGTGATGGAGCATCTGAACGAGTTCAACACGATGATTAATCAATTGAAGTCGGTCTCTGTTGTTTTTGATGATTCATTCAGGGTGCTTCTTTTCTTATGTTCCTTGCCAAAGAGTTGGGACAATCTTGTGATGACAGTCAGCAACTCGGTATCAGGTATCCTTATATTCAATGATGCAGTTAGTTGTATATTGAATGATGAGATGAGAAGAAAGGCTGTGGGTGGGACTTCTACAAGTACTGCACTCATGGTGGATACCAGAGGAAGATCACAAGAGAGGAAGAAGTTAGAGAAAGGCCGGTCCAAGAGCAGAGGAAAGTCCAAAGGGAGATTTCCCATAAAGTGTTGGAACTGCGGGAAGAAAGGTCACATGAGCAAGGATTGTTGGGGTAAGAAGAAGAAAAAAGGTGTAGAGAGCAAGATAGAAGGTCAAGAAGCAAATGTTGTGAGTACTATTGAGCAAATTTTGAGGATGTGTGCCTGTCAGCCGGCGATAGGGCAAACTCAGATCTGTGGTTTGTAGACTCAGGGGCTTCTTACCATTGCAGCTCAAAGAGCACCTATTTTCAGATTTTATCCAAGGAGATTTTGGTCATGTCACAGTTGGCAATGAACAGCAATGCAGAATTGTTGATAGAGGAACAATTGTACTGAAGCCAGTGACAGGCAGAGAATTAAGACTTGCACAAGCCAGATACATCCCAGAGTTAAAGAAAAACCTAATTTCTATTAGTCAGCTTGATGTTGAGGGTTATGTATCCGTTTTGGTAATTCTCAGTGAAAAATTACTAAAGGGTCTATGGTTGTTGTCAAAGGAAAGCGGACAGGCACTCTCTACTTCTTGGTAAACAGTGAGAGTTCAGTTTCAGTAGTAGCAGGAGACATGGGTACAGTGACTACATTATGGCACAGGAGGCTTGGTCATCTTAGTGAGAAGAACTTGAATATTCTACACAGGAGAGAGCTTCTATCTGGGCTAAAGAAGGTGAATCTAGAGTTTTGTGAAGAGTGTATCTATGGTAAGCAGAAAGCAGTGAGTTTTCAGTTAGCAAGAACTCAGAAGAAGACTGAAATGCTAGAGTTGGTTCATTCAGATGTCTGGGGTTCAGCACCAGTGGCATCATATGCGGGCAATAAGTACTTTGTCATGTTTATAGATGATTTCAGCAGGAAAGTCTGGGTGTTTTCTATGAAGGAAAAGTCTGAGGTCTTTGGCATCTTCAAGAGATGGAAAGTCATGTGTGAAAGGCAGACTGGAGCAAGTCTCAAGTGTCTCAAGACAGATAACGATGGTGAATACTGCAGCAGAGAGTTTGATGCCTATAGCGTAGAGCATGGATCAGAAGGATCAAGACTGTCCCAGGGACACCAGAGCAGAATGATGTGGCAGAAAGAATGAATAGGACCATTCTTGAGAGAGAGAGGAGTATGAGGTTTGACTCAGGTCTACCTACATATTTTTGGGCGGCAGCACTGGACACCGCAGTGTATTTGATCAACAGGAGTCCATCCAATGCATTGGATGGTGGGATTCCAGAGGAGGTTTGGACTGGAAAACCGGTAAACTTTCTTTTCTTAAAGTATTTGGCTGCATTACTTATTCTCTGATTGAGAAAGAGAAGAGGAGTAAGTTAGACTCCAAGTCTACAAAGTGTGTTTTCATTGGATATGGTGGCGATGAGTATGGCTACAAGCTCTGGAATTTCCAGAACAATAAGATCATTCGGAGCAGGAATGTGGTATTCGATGAAGAGCATACTTACAAAGACAGGAAGGATGCAGTGGAAGAAAAGAAATATGAGTTTATAGAACTCGATATTGTCAGAGATGGAGAAATTCCCCGAGTGCAAACTGAAGATGGAAACTCCGAGGATGTGGAGGAGGAAGATGTGGTTGAAACAGATAGCCACATGCATACATCGGTATCTCAGCCGGTGTCCCCACAATTGAGGAGGACCACGAGGGTTATCAGGCCATCACAGAGGTATTCTGCTAATGATTATGTTTTGTACACAGATTTTGGAGAGCCAGAATATTTTGTTGAAGTCATGCAGGATGAAGCTAAGGTCAAGTGGGAGTTGGCTATGAAAGAGGAGATGGACTCTTTAAAGCAAAACAAGACTTGGGATCTTGTGAAGTTACCCGCTGGAAAGAAAGCTCTGTTCAATAAATGGGTGTACAAGATGAAGAATGAGGCCAATGGTACCAAGAGATACAAGGCAAGGTTAGTTGTCAAGGGTTATGCATAGAAAGAGGGAATTGACTTCCAGAATATCTTTTCCCCAGTAGTCAAGATGACATCCATCAGGGTGATTCTGAGCATAGTAGCAGTGGAGGATCTTTATCTAGAGTAGCTAGATGTGAAGACATCATTTCTTTATGGAGATTTGGAGGATGAGCTGTACATGCACCGGCCAGAAGGTTTCCAGGTCAGGGGAAAGGATGACATGGTCTGCAGATTGAAAAAAAGTTTGTATAGTTTGAAGCAGGCTCTGCGGAAATGGTACCTCAAGTTTGACAGTTTCATGCTAGAGAAAGGCTTCACTAGATGCCAATCAAATCATTGTGTGTACTTTCAGAGGTACATTACAAATGAGTTTATTATTTTATCCTTGTATGTGGACGATATGCTTGTAGCAGGTTCTAGTATGAGGAAGATAGAAGAGCTCAAGAAACTGATGGCAAAGAAGTTCTCAATGAAGGATTTGGGAGAGGCGAAGTAGATTCTTAGCATGAGGATCAACAGAGATAGGAAGCAACGGAAGCTGTGACTATCTCAGGAGGACTATGTAGAGAAGGTACTGAAGAGGTTCCATATGGAGAATGCAAAGGCAGTGTCAACACCTTTGGCAGCACACTTCAAGCTCAGCAAGCAGTTGTGTCCAACAACTCAGAAGGCAAGGGATGAGATGATTAGAGTTCCATATGCCTCAGCTGTGGGAAGTCTAATGTATGCAATGGTTTGCACAAGACCGGATATCGCACAAGCAGTGGGAGTAGTCAGCAGGTACATGCAGAATCCAGGCAAGGAGCACTGGAATGCAGTGAAGTGGATCTTGAGATATCTCAGGGGTACATCAACTTATAGTTTGTGCTATGGAGGTGATAGTCTTCAAGTACAGGGATTTGTAGATGCCGATCACTCTGGTGACAGAGATAGTAGGAGGAGCACCACTGGTTATGTTTTTACTATCGGTGATACAGCAGTGAGCTGGGTATCTCAGTTGCAGAAGATAGTGGCATTGTCAACTACAGAAGCTGAGTATGTGGCGATCACTGAAGCTAGTAAAGAGATGATCTGGTTACAGAGGTTGATTGAGGAGATCGGCAAGGAGCACGAGTGTAATACATTATGGAGTGACAGCCAGAGCGCAGTTCACTTGGCAAGGAATCCAGCATTTCATGCAAGAACCTAGCATATTCAGCTTAGGTATCATTTCATACGCAGTGCGTTGGATGAGGAGCAGTTGAAGCTGGAGAAAATTGATGGAGCTAAAAACCCTGTAGATATGTTCACCAAGGTTGTGAGCAGAGACAAGTTGAGTCTCTGTTGCAACTTGGTGAAACTTTCCAAGAGATAGATCAGGAAAGCGCGGCACAGAGAAAGAAGGTAGATCTAAGATTGATGTCATTAATCTCCAAGTGGGAGATTGTTATGGATGGAGCTTAATTTTATCAAGAGGAAGCCCCAAATCAGAGTTCACGAAGGTGAAGCTCGTGGAAGGAGTCGGTTGCTATTTCGTGTGGAGGGCCATGCCTGGATGACCGGTTGTTTCGTGAGGAGGTTTGACGAAGGAAGGAGTCGGTTTTGTTTCGTGTGGGGGCCCACGCCTAGACGCTAGAGACTTGAAAATCCAGTAGATAAGCCTTATCCAAAGGCTATCTCATCAAATGCAGCAATACTGGATGTGTCCCTACCGAACTGCCTGCAACCGCCCGCCACAAATCTCGTGTGGAGGTTTTTTGTGATGGAATTACGAACCTGTGAAAAAAAATGGAGGCTCGGTGAGGACCTCCGGGTGCTGTAGAGAGGAGAAAAAAAGGTTTTGTAATCTCTTAGTGAGATCATAAGAGTTTCTGAGAGAGTGTATTTTGAGGGCTTGTACCTGATTCAACTCTTAGTGAAGCCTTGTAGATCCTGTGCCGCCATCGACGTAGCACAGTTTGGGTGAACCACGTAAAATCCTCGTCTCTCGCTGTTTTTGGATTTTGGTTCCTATTATTATTCTGTGTTTTGATTTTGATTATATCGCAACTGTGTGCTTGGCCATACTAATAGCGATCTTATTAGAGAAATATTTATTGTATTCTCTATCAGTTCAATCCTATAATCTGGGGATACCATTGGACTTTACCAATAAGGTGAAGCAAAATGATAACAGAAAACAAGTTGCTTCTGCTTGTGATAGAAGTTACCGCCCTAATTAGTAGATAAATAAGGTTGTTTCATACATAAGAACATAATATAGAGGTGAAACTAAGCTTCGCCATCTTGGTATTGGACCTCCTGTCAGTACCACAATGGGATGGTGTTAGTATATAGTACACCTGGTACATGGCTCAGTTCAACGTATCAAAAGCCATTGTGCCCAGATATTGAGTCCTAATTCAGTAGTTGAACTGTGTGATATGCATGGTATTGAGATGGTATGCACCGATATGAGAAATCATGGGCGGAACAAGTCTCAAATAGTGAAGAAGGCAACATTCCCACTAGTTATCATAGTCAATATCAACTTTAGGGCACAAAGATTAGGACTTTCTTAGGTCCCAAATAGAACTTCTGATCTGGAATTTCATAGCTTAGAAAAGGAAAGAAAAACAATGACAAAGTGCTGGCCTCTTGCATGTGACACACCAATAGAGGGATTGGAAGGTGCCATGGGATTGATTTCTCAAAGCCCTTACTTTTAATATTCGAAACCCTAGCTAGGAGAGCAACAACTTCGGAGATGGAAGTCATGGAACGACAAAAAAAAGGTCCCTTGAAAGACCTTGTGGTCTCCACAGTTTGAGACTTCTTGAAGAAGCATCTTAATTACCTCAAAAGTCAAACCTCTTGCCTAACCCCACCTAAGTACACTTCCTGCCTCTTTTCCAAAAACTCCCTACAACCAAACTACCATTACAAATAAGACTAGGAGATCAAAATGATGCAAAATCTATCCCTAAGATGAGTTGGCTAGACTCAGGAAACCCAAATGATGAAAAGACTATAGTTGAACAAATCATTAGGACACCCTAAAACTCTACTTAGACTCTTATGATAGTATCACCAACTGTATCTCTATGAACAGTTATTGTTTTGCATCATAAGAAGAAAAAAAAAAAAATTAAGGGGCTTTAGTTGTGCATCACCATTTACACTATTGTAGTGTGAATAATGCTAAATAGTAATTCCCCTTATTTTGTTATGAAAGATTTTTTTAAACTATCCATATATTTAATAAAACACAAAAGACATGATACTTGTTTAAATCTAAAGGATCGAAGCAACTATTAGGCTTCAAGCTGCTTCATTGATTGAACGGATGTGTTAAAGTACACCTTCATAAATTAATGATCACATGATTTTATCCCTCTGCTTGGTTTAAATATCAATTTTTTTTTTTAGGCTGGTTCTCCATTCACTGGATCCCTTCCATTAGACCATAAAACCTGGTTTTGGTACTGGATTTGCTGGTGGTAAAATGACCCTATCACAATATTGCCTTTTTGTTGAGGGGAGTGGGTTTGTCCAACTGAATTGTACTGCCCAGGACTAAATGCATTGTATCGGTAAAGTACCAAGGTTCAGTTCAATATATGAGCTAGACTAGTATGTATAGTGTATTGCATTGACTATGCTGGATCAAATCGATAATGTACCAATATGGTTTCTAGTATCCACTGTGCAGACCTTGCAAGTAGGATTGTCACTTCAACCCACGAACCACAAGTACTTGACTTGGATTGGACTCGATAGCAATTTGGAGTCTCCAAACTTGATAATGAAAGGGTTGGGTATGAAATCAAAAACAAACCTGTTGAAACTTTTGGTTTGGGTCTGGGTTTGTGGTTTTTATACCTTACTCAAGTTGAACTCAATTTGAACATCCTCATAAATTATTTAGTTTATAACATTTGTATATACATGAATACATACACCATACACGTAAGTATATACTTATATACATACATATTTTTAAAGTATTAGTTTTATTTATATTTCAATTAACAACTAAAAAGTAATGACATGTTAAATAATGTTGGGGTGTTTATACTTTTAGTTTTCAATTTTTATAACCCATTATCATTATATAGTTAACCATTAGGTGCTTGTTGTTCATGATTTAATTTTTGTATCATGCATTGGATGTTTATAAGCTTCTCAAAGTATAGATTATTTAGCATGATTAACTCTTCAAGGTAAAATATGTTATGCTTTATGTGTATCCGGACTCAACTTCTACCCCCCTGAACCTGATACACATTTATAACTTGAACCCTGGCTCAGTTGGATCCTTCAGTGGATTGGGTATGGAAAGGAAGTTACATCCGAAGCCTTAATTTGTACGAGCTTGGGTTTAGCAAAAATTTGGACCCAACTTGATAGCACCCCTAAGCTCCAGTAAACACAAAATTGACCAGTTCCTATAGAGAGAATCATCTGAACCTTTTTTATCTCTTCAAATTCACTTTGTTATGGATGAAGTACCCCTCTTTTTGTATAGGCTAAGGAAATTGGTTGTTAATAGCTACCAAAGCAGTAACCTTAATAATCTCTAACTTGTTTCAGATAGGAGAAGCTTATATTACCTCGTTTTAGATAGGCCGTTGGGTGCGAACATGTGTTTAGGAGTTCAATTGTCTTATCCCAGAATCTTAGAACATGGAATCTTGGTGCAAAAGGATCCCAAGTTTGAGCGCAAAGATGTGTCTAGTACTAGTAGTTCAATTGTTTTATCCCAAAATCTTAGGACATGGAATCTTGGTGTAAAAGGATCCAAAGTTTGGGTGCAGGTATGTGGACATGGCTTATTTGCTTCTATGTTATAATCATTTGGCACTTAACATTCAATATTTGAACGCTGCTAGGCCTTTTGTGTATGTAAGCCAGCCTTGACATCCATAGTTTTGGACTGCTAGGGGTCAAAACATAGTCCCATGATAGAATCAAGGACCAAAATAAATATGCTAGTGGATAGGGACTAAATGTTATTTGCTAGTTGATCCAAGAGTAGGAGTGGGCATGGGCTGGGCATCTCATGGGCCAACCTGAGCCTGGTCCAAAAAATTAGCGGGCTGTGCCATGGTTTTTAGCCACAGGGCCAGGCCGTACCAAAAACTTGAAGTCTGTTGAAATTTTGGGCTAGACTCAGGCTTAGGAAAAACAAGCTCGGCCATGCTTGCAGGTGAGCGGTGGGAATCAAACTTTAGACTAGCGAGTTAATAGCCAAAGCTTTAACCACCTAGCCATGTTCAGCTTGTTTTATAAAATGCACATATATTAAATATATTATGTAACTATTACATATAACTAGGGTCTGGACTGGGTTAGTCTCAGGCCTTTGAATATTGTTACCAGATTAGGCTCAGGCCAACTAGTCTTAGCCCGAGGTCAGGCCTGGCCTAGCCCGATGCCTCGAGCTAGACTTTTTTTCCCTTGGCTCGGCCTGATCCGATGCAGCCCATGCTCACCCTATCCAAGAGGAAGACCATAACTTTGCTTTTCTTAAAAAGACAGTTGTGTGCTGCATTTTCTAAGCCCTAATAAAAAGGTCCATATCCCTTTTCTTGCTTTGTTAATGTTGACCTTGCTGCCTCTCCTCCATTGCAATGTCCTACTTGGATTTCCTCTCTGTCATTTCCACCACGCCAACAACATCTAGGAAACCAATGTATAATTGGCCTGCTCATGCCAAGTCAGTACCCCAATGTCCTCTATCTTTCATCTCTTTTCTTTACTTCTCCTCTTTATCATCATCATCTTCTTGATATCTGCTCCCTTTTATCTTTCTCCACCTGACTTCCCAATTCATAGTTAGATTGCTTAGAGTCCCATGTCCATTTGCTTATGTCTGACCCATATCTTGTATTAGTACCTATGTCAATTCATATCGACATGTGTATGCTAGGGCAAAGCAACAAGTCTGGGTATTACAAAATAAAGGTAAAACATCTTTTTTGTTACTCTAAATCAATGTTAGTAGCAAGGTACTCTGAACTATACCGAATTACTCAGTATGGAGCATGCTGAACCTTATCGATGTGGAACCAATATGGTTCACCATTTTAAAATCATATGGGACTTGTACCATCCTGTACTCTCCATACCAACTTCATACCATACTGAACCATTCCATACCATGCTGAACCATCCAATTGGGCTTGATATGGAGCGGTTCATGAGTTGCGGCCTCCTAATTTATCTGATCATTGCATAATTAAATTAGTATGGTATGCTCCATACTGAACTATATAGATATGGTATTGAAATGGTACTAATTTTTAGTACAGTGAACCTTGGTTAGTAGGACATGTGATATGGTGTAAAGTGTCTATATTCAAAGAATTCCACAAGAATCTTCTAAATACGACATGAGAACAAGCATATGTGTCACGCCCCAGGCCCAAATATTGGGCTAGGATGACAACCGCCGCGTGCCAGGCACGCAAGGCGTCTTAAAAATCTTGATATACGATTTAAATGGGGCAATAAATATGAAAATCAACCATAATACAAATGATAGTTATAAGTTTTGGGTTTCAAACCCTACACCCAAGTCATGCTAATAAAGTTGGGTTACAACAAGCCCTACACACAAACATAATAGGATTACACCAATGCAATGGTTCTTATTTTATTTATTAGAAGCTCCATCAACTCCGAATATCCATCATCAACCCTAAGGCTCTGAAAAACATTGTGAAGGTTTAATGAGTTTACACTCAATAAGTAAGCCTATTATACAATCATATCATACTTGAATTATATTTAACACGCTATCAACATATGCATTTTGTCAACTTAACATAAATTGAACATTCGATAAGCATCAGGATATGCATTCTAGCAAACTCACTGTTTATGTAATTATAGATTTCCTATGTATCCCACGGCCTGCAATACCTCAATCAGAGCACATCCTCCAGATGTGTGGCCATATAAAATCAACAGAATACATTGTACGATGTGTGGGGCCATACCATAACAGAACACACTCTACGATGTATGTGGCCATATGAAAATCAATAGAACACATTGTAAGATATGTGGGGCCATACCATAACAGAACACACTCTACGGTGTGTGTGGTCATATCATAACAGAACACATCTACAATGTGTGGGGCCATATCATAACAGAATATATCTCTAGTGTGTGTGGTCATATCATAACAGAACACAGCTACAATGTGTGGGGCCATAGTAAAGGAGAACCGCGACGACCCATATAAATCTATTTAACATTTTCATCACAATTACATCATGCATCTGTATCTCACAATACCTCACAGTGGTTTGCACAGTACTAGAAAATGCATATAGTCACCTCAATATAAACATATCGTACAGGCAATCATATTTCTGGCATATACATCAATAAATCATTTCTTACAATATTACCAATCACTATAATCATATAATTGTTCATTTGTAATCCACAGTTCTATGCTACATAGACAATTCAGATAATTTCTATTTTTTTCTTATTTATAAAAATGCATGCAAACTGTATATATACTCAATTTATTAATTAAACAATTATTAAATTTGCATAATAGTCTTACTTACCTCCTACGCAAAATCCAAATGATGCACCAACTAATCAGATGTCTGGGCACCTACAGGATCAATGTACATAATTAATTCACTGAAATCTAATTAATGAAATGACCCTTAAGACCCTACCCAGACTAGTTCACGGGCCCAACTTTGGGCTCGAATATCTCCCACTATACACACCCAATTGGGGAAGTAAAAATACTCCAAGAAACTAGAATTAACCCAGATTCTAGCCATATAATTTTTTTGCTAATCTTGGCCCATTACGGGGCCCAAAAATCAGCCGCAAAACTGCTCGCAGTACGGCCCAATAGGCTCAGACCAGGCCGGCCCAGCCGGCCCATGGCCAAGCTTCCATCCCCTGCTCCCCTATTTCGCCCGAAACAAGGGACACCATCCGGCCGGCGGCCAAGGCCACCGCCGGCCTAATCCCATCCGACCTGGCCACCGGAGGCCGGGCCGGAGCCGACCGCCACCGCTGCCGGCCTCCTTCCCCTTTCCATCTCTCTCAATTTCTCTCCCTCTCTCTCTTCTCTCTTCTTGCTCCCGCATGAAATTCACTATGCCGGCGTCGATTCCGACCAAATTGGAGCCGGTCCGGCTGCCGTTGGCCGGACCAGAGCCGACCGCCGCTGTGGCCCGCCTCCCCTCTCTCTCTCCTTAATTTTCTCTCTCTCTCCCTCTTTCTTTCTTTCTTGTCCCACGTGAAATTCACTGTGCGCTCGGTGCCGGCGGCAAGGCCGGCCGGACCTCCACCGGACGCACGTCCGGCGCCGGTGGAGGTCACCGGCCAACCCTCAAGCCCGGCCAGGCGACGAGCATGCCACCGAGCCCGAACCAAGGATCGGCACGGTTCACTGTGCCGATCCTGCACTCTCTCTCTCTCTTCCCAGGCTCTCTCTCTGGCTCTCTCCTCTCTCTCTCTCTTCCTAGGCTCTCTCTCTCTCTCTGGTTGGCTCTCTCTCTCCCTCTCTCTGGCTCTCTCTCTCTGTGGCAGGGGGACATACCTGAGAATGATGCGCGCCAGGATGAAGGAAGGAGTCCTCCTCCTTCACATTTTAATCACCTGTACGACACCTCGGTTCAGGAGTTCCCGAAGACTAAACGCTTCACCTGGAGCGAAGCGTCAGCCAGGGAAAACCAACATGCTAGAACCTGGTTCATCTGAACCAAACCTGGTTCATCTAAACCGGGTTACTACATCCTCCCCTCCTTATAAAAATTTCGGCCTCGAAATTGATATACTATAATTTTCAAAAGTCAACAATCTAAGATAGATAAATTACCTTCAAATAATTATGGATACTTTGTTTTCATCTCTTCCTCCAGTTCCCAAGTAGCCTCCCTCTCAGAATGATTACTCCATTGTATCTTGACATAGGGAATGGTACACCGCCTCAGAACCTGATCTTTGCGGTCCACGATACGCATAGGATGTTCCTCATATGATAAATCTTTCCTCAACTGATTAGGCTCATAAGCTATAACATGACTGGGGTCTGAAACATACTTCCTCAACATAGATACATGGAATACATTGTGAACACCAGATAAAATCGGAGGCAGTGCTAAGCTGTATGCAACCTCCCCAACTCTGCTCAAGATCTCAAAAGGTCCAATATAGCGTGGACTAAGCTTTCCTCTAATCCCAAATCTCATCACATCCTTGGTTGGTGATACCCTTAAGAATACATGATCCCCAACCTGAAATTCTAACTCCCTTCTTCTGACATCAGCATAACTTTTCTGCCTGCTCTGAGCTATACGAAGACGCTCCCTGATCAAATGCACCTTATCTACTGTCTGCTGGATCAGCTCAGGGCCTAGCAATTTTCTTTCCCCCACATCATCCCAACATAAAGGAGATCTGCACCTTCTACCATACAAGGCCTCAAATGGAGCCATGTGGATACTGGCTTGGTAACTATTATTATATGCAAATTCTACCAAAGGTAAGTGATTATCCCAAGCCCCATCCAAGTCCATCACACAGGCTCGCAACATGTCATCCAGAATCTGTATGGTCCTCTTTGACTATCCATTAGACTGGGGATGATAAGCTGTGCTAAAGTTTAATTTGGTTCCCAAGGCCTTATGAAGGCTCTTCCAAAACTGTGATACAAATCTGATATCCCGGTCATATACAATAGAGACAGGAACACCATGAAGTCTCACGATCTGCTCAATATACAAGCTAGCCAATCTATCACTCGAGACTCCAACTCTGAAAGGTAGAAAGTGGGCTGATTTTGTCAGTCTGTCCACAATAACTCAATCTGCATCATTACTCCTGGGAGTTTTGGGCAAACCAGTCACAAAATCTATAGTAATCTTTTCCATTTCCACTGAGGAATCATCAGAGACTGAAGGGGTCCCGCAGGCCTTTGGTGTTCGGCCTTCACTCGCTGGCATACCAAGCACTTGGCCACAAACTGAGCAATCTCCCTCTTCATACCTTTCCACCAAAAATTCTCCTTTAAGTCTCTATACATTTTAGTACCACCTGGATGAACAGTATAGGGAGAGTAGTGAGCCTCCCTCAAAATCTTGGCTTTCAACTCCTTATTGCTAGGTACACAAAGTCTGCCTTCAAATCTCAGGGATCCATCATCCATTACATAAAATCCACTCTGAACTCCTGACTGAACAGTAACCTTAATTCTTTGAAGATCTGGATCTTCCATCTGGGAGGACTTAATTTTGTCAACAAGAGTCGGCTGAAGAATAAGTGCAGCAACAAGTCCATCAGACTACTGTACTCTCAGTCCAATCTCCCACCTCTCAAGGTCCTTCAGAATGTGAGGCTGGGAGGTAAGCATAGCAGCTAACTCAGAAGAGGTCTTCCTACTCAAGGCATCAGCCACAACATTAGCCTTCCCAGGATGATAATGCAGATTCAGATCATAGTCCTTCAGAAGCTCCAACCACGTCCTCTGCCTCAAATTGAGCTCCTTCTGTGTGAAGATATATTTTAGACTCTTATGGTCTGTATACACATCACACGACACCCCATAGAGATAATGCCACCAAATCTTTAAAGCAAAAACCACTGCAGCTAATTCCAGATCATGAGTAGGATAATTCTACTCATAAGGCTTCAGTTGTCTGGAGGCATAAGCTATCACCTTTCCACTCTGCATCAGAACGCATCCCAATCCTCTTCAAGAGGCATCAGTATAAAGTGTAAAACCCTCAGATCCTGACGGAAGAATAAGGATGGGAGCTGACACTAATCGCTGCTTTAACTCCTGGAAACTTTTCTCGCACTCCTCTGTCCAATCAAACTTTACTCGCTTCTGGGTTAAGCGAGTTAGAGGTAGAGCAATGCTAGAGAAGTCTTCCACAAATTTATGGTAATACCCAGCAAGTCCCAAGAAACTTCTGACTTCCGCCACATTGGAAGGTCTGCACCAGCTAATAATAGCATCAATATTTTTCGGGTCCACAGAAATGCCGTCAATAGAGATTATATGACCCAAGAAAGATACTTGGTCCAACCAAAAATCACACTTCTGCAACTTGGCATAGAGCCTCTTCTCCCTAAGAATCTGCAGCACCATCCTCAAGTGATCCTCATGCTCCCTGTGACTCTTAGAATAGATCAAAATATCATCAATGAAGACCTCCACAAACTGATCCAAATATGGCTTAAAGATTCTATTCATCAAGTCCATGAATGCTGCCGGAGCATTAGTCAATCCAAATGGCATCACTAAAAATTCGTAATGGCCATATCTGGTTCTGAATGCTGTTTTAGGCACATCTCCCTCCTTGACTTTAAGCTGATGGTAACCTGACCTGAGATCAATCTTCGAGAATACTCGGGCTCCTTGGAGTTGATCAAACAAGTCATCAATCCTCGGCAAAGGGTATCTGTTCCGCACTGTTACCTTATTAATTTCCCGGTAATCAATGCATAGCCGGAGACTGCCATCCTTCTTCTTAACAAATAGAACTGGAGCACCCCAAGGGGAAACACTGGGTCTGATAAATCCCCTATCTAGGAGCTCCTGCAACTGATCTTTCAATTCTTGTAACTCAGCCGGGGCCATGCGGTAAGGAGCCTTGGATATAGGCCCAGTTCCAGGAATTAAGTCAATGGAGAATTCAACCTCCCGATCTGGGGGTAAATCAGTCAATTCATTAGGGAAAACATCAGGAAATTCTCGAGCTACAGGAATATCCTCCAACTTGGTCTCCTCCTTTTGAAGATCCTTAACAACAGCAAGGAATCCTTGACCACCACTCAATAAATACTTTCCAGCCTGTAGCACTGAAATGAACACAGAGGCTAGATGTGACTGAACCCCAGTAAAACTGAATTCAGTCTGATTTGGAATTTTGAAATTGACAATCTTCCTGAAACAGTCTACTGAAGCATGATAGGAGGCTAACCAATCCATGCCAAGGATAACATCAAAGAATTTCAATGGAAGGACAAAAAGATCAGCATATAATCTCATATCATCAATGATAATCAAGCAGGATTTGCATACTGTGCCAACTTTCATAATATCACCATTTGGAAAGGCAATGAGCAACTCATGGTCTAGAGATTCAGGTGTCAATGATGTATTTTTGCTAAGATAGGTGTCAGATATAAATGAATGCATGGCACCCGGGTCAATAAGTGTTTGAGCATACGCAGTGCCAACTTTAATCATTCCTGGATATAAGTAAATTTTATTTTAACATCAAAGATTTAACATTTAATCTAATGTTCTAGTAATTACCAATACATTGCGCTAGAAAAGGGTATTATACTAGGTATGTATTTAAATGGTTTACCTGTCACCACAGAATTAGAAGCGGCAGCATCCTGCTGAGTGAGGTTGAAGACTCTACCCTGGGTCCTCTGTGGCTGCTGCTGCTGCTGAATCAACCCTTGACTAGAAGAGGGCTGCTGAGTCTTCTGAAGGGGACAGGTAGCCATTTTGTGATCAGTCCTCCCGTAGAGGTAGCAGGCACCCGACACACCACGGTAAGGCCTTCTGGGTGAAAACTCCCACAGCGAAGGCAACGTGTCTCTCTATTCCTCTATCCTGCTGGGGCCTGCTGCGCACCTCTCTTCCTGACCTGGGTTGGGGGTTGGCCCGCAATAGGCCCCTTTTTCTTTCTCTGCTACTCCCAATCCCTCTGAACTGTATTCATATCTCTCTCAATTACCAAAGCCTTATTCACCACAGCACTATAGGAATGAAGCTCAAATGCATTGACTGCCAGCATCAGTCTGGGTCGCAGCTCCTTTGTAAATCTGGTGATCTTGGCCATCTCATTAGTCACAATACTTGGAGCAAAGCGGGCCAATCTGGTGAACTCAGCTTCATATTGGGCCACAGAAAGATTCCTTTGCTCCAACTTAAGAAATTCTGATTCCATCCTCCTTTGTACACTCCTGAAAAAGTACTTGTCAAAGAATACCTCCTTAAACTCTCCCCAAGACATAACCTGACCACCCCGACGCTGCTCCTCAACTAGCCACCAGTCATAAGCCTCCCCCTGGAGAAGATAAGTAGTAAATCTAATTCGCTCCAACTCCTGGCTACCATGGGCCATAAAAGCCTTCTCCATATCTCGCACCCATCTCTCAGCATCAATAGGGTTGCTAGAACCAGAGAAAGGAGCAGGGGCAAACTTCTTGAAATCTGCAAAGCTACGGCCAATTCCTACCCAGGGTTGAGGTGGAGTAGGCTGGGTCAATGGTGTGAAATGAATAGTAGGTACAGTGGACTGAATTTGTGGAGCAGAAGGGACAAATAGAGTTTGTGGCATAGTGGAAGCAGGCTGCGTCTGCGGGACAATAGGGGTAGGCTGACTCTGCGGAACAGTGGGAGTAGGCTGAGTCTGCAGAGCAGGAATGACAGACTGAGAGGATAAAGCCTGATAAATTTATTGTTGCATGTCCGCATCGATTGTGCCATACCCGATAGAACCTGAAGCATCTCGGTCTGGAGTCGCTGATGATCAATCCCAACAGGGTTGACAGGGGCAGCACCTCCAGTAGCATCCTGACCTCCTGGTTGACCAACATTTCCAACCTGGGAGCCCTCATCATTTTGTTGGCTCCTAGTGCGAGCCATTACTATCTCCTGATAAATTAGTTATTATAAAAATCATGATCAAACTTTTCATATCAGGCTCCCAAAACATAAGGTTTGAAATTCATAAAAAGTGATAATTGTCTCAATGTCAACCTATTTGTTTGCCTAGGGTGTCATCATGTATGTGATCCTAAAGTCAATAACCTAGGCTCTGATACCACTAAAGTTGTCACGCCCCAGGCCCAAATATTGGGCTAGGGTGACAACCCGTCGCGTGCCGGGCACGCAAGGCGTCTTAAAAATCTTGATATACGATTTAAATGGGGCAATAAATATGAAAACCAACCATAATACAAATGATAGTTATAAGTTTTGGGTTTCAAACCCTACACCCAAGTCATGCTAATAAAGTTGGGCTACAACAAGCCCTACACACAAACATAATAGGATTACACCAATGCAATGATTCTTATTTTATTTATTAGAAGCTCCATCAACTCCGAATATCCATCATCAACCCTAAGGCTCTGAAAAACATTGTGAAGGTTTAATGAGTTTACACTCAATAAGTAAGCCTATTATACAATCATATCATACTTGAATTATATTTAACATGCTATCAACATATGCATTTTGTCAACTTAACATAAATTGAACATTCGATAAGCATCAGGATATGCATTCTAGCAAACTCACTGTTTATGTAATTATAGATTTTCTATGTGTCCCACGGCCCTACAATACCTCAATCAGAGCACATCCTCCAGATGTGTGGCCATATAAAATCAATAGAACACATTGTACGATGTGTGGGGCCATACCATAACAGAACACACTCTACGATGTATGTGGCCATATGAAAATCAACAGAACACATTGTAAGACATGTGGGGCCATACCATAACAGAATACACTCTACGGTGTGTGTCCATATCATAACAGAACACGTCTACAATGTATGGGGCCATATCATAACAGAATACATCTCCAGTGTGTGTGGCCATATCATAACAGAACACAGCTACAATGTGTGGGGCCATAGTAAAGGAGAACCGCGGCGACCCATATAAATCTATTTAACATTTTCATCACAATTACATCATGCATCTGTATCTTACATTACCTCACAGTGGTTTGCACAGTACTAGAAAATGCATATAGTCACCTCAATATAAACATATCGTACAGGCAATCACATTTCTGGCATATACATCAATAAATCATTTCTTATATATTATCAATCACTATAATCATATAATTGTTCATTTGTAATCCATAGTTCTATGCTACATAGACAATTCAGATAATTTTATTTTCTTTTTATTTATAAAAATGCATGCAAACTGTATATATACTCAATTTATTAATTAAACAATTATTAAATTTGCATAATAGTCTTACTTACCTCCTACGCAAAATCCAAATGATGCACCAACTAATCAGATGTCTGGGCACCTACAGGATCAATGTACATAATTAATTCACTGAAATCTAATTAATGAAATGACCCTTAAGATCCTATCCAGACTAGTTCACGGGCCCAACTTTGGGCTCGAATATCTCCCACTATACACACCCAATTGGGAAAGTAAAAATACCCCAAGAAACTAAAATTAACCCAGATTCTAGCCATATAATTTTCTTGCTAATCTCGGCCCGTTACAGGGCCCAAAAACTAGCCCCAAAACTGCTCGCAGTACGGCCCAATAGGCCCAGAACAGGCCGGCCCAGCCGGCCCATGGCCAAGCTTCCATCCCCTGCTCCCCTATTTCGCCCGAAACAGGGGACACCATCCGGCCGGCGGCCAGGGCTGTCGCCGGCCTAATCCCGTCCGGCCCGGCCACCGGAGGCCGGGCCGGAGCCGGCCGCCGCCGCGGCCGGCCTCCTTCCCCTTTCCATCTCTCTCAATTTCTCTCCCTCTCTCTCTTTCTCTCTTCTTGCTCCCACGTGAAATTCACTGTGCCGGCGTCGATTCCGGCCAAATTGGAGCCGGTCCGGCCGCCGTTGGCCGGACCAGAGCCGGCCGCTGCCGCGGCCAACCTCTCCTCTCTCTCTCTTAATTTTCTCTCTCGCCCTCTCTTTCTTTCTTTCTTGTCTCGCGTGAAATTCACTGTGCGCTCGGTGCCGACGGCACGGCCGGCCACCAAGGCCGGCCGGACCTCCATCGGACGCACGTCCGGCGCCGGTGGAGGTCACCGGCCAACCCTCAGGCCCGGCCAGGCGACGGTCACGCCGCCGGGCCCGAACCAAGGATCGGCACGGTTCACTGTGCCGATCCTGCATTCTCTCTCTCTCTGGCTCTCTCTCTCTCTCTCTCTCTCTCTCTCCCATGCTCTCTCTCTCTCTGGCTCTCTCTCTCTCTCTCTCTGGCTCTCTCTCTCTCTTTGTGGCAGGGGGACATACCTGAGAATGATGCGCGCCAAGATGAAGAAAGGAGTCCTCCTTCACATTTTAATCACCTGTGCGATGCCTCGGTTCAGGAGTTCCCGAAGACTAAACGCTTCACCTGGAGCGAAGCGTCAACCAGGAAAAACCAACAGGCTAGAACTTGGTTCATCTGAACCAAACCTGGTTTATCTAAACCGGGTTACTACAATATGTCTTATGCATGTATGCATTGATGCATGCATATAAGAAATAAAAGCTGCATCTGTGGTCCTCAAGTTCACAAGACTTGTCAAAATTTTGCTAACTGTTACATTCGACTTTAGAACTTTTATATTGAAGTGCAAAAATTGACCGATTAATGATAATTGTTATCTTGATTTGATGGTAAAAGTGTTTAAGAGTGTCATGAAGTGTCCCACATCTGAGTTTCTGACACAGCAAAAGGTTCAAAATTTGGATTATTTTCTCTAAATCCAGCTCTTATCTTCAAAGAAGGTCAAATGTCTTTGATATATAGCTTCAGGTTTCAAGCCATTCATTGAAGCTTCATATTTGAAGCTTTGACTCCATCATGATTAACATAAAGGCGAGCAACAAAAGGAAAAATGCCACAGAGGTAGGACAACGTGGGAAGATAATTTTATTAGGTGGAAAGTATATTCTTCTGTCTGTTAATGAATTGGTGATACAAACTCAAAGGAAGTAGAGATTAGGATTAAGATTTTCCAAAAAGAATATTCATAGAGATATTAAGCATGAAGCGTTGAAGTGTAGTTAACTTGGAGACAAGTTCTGAAATGTTAACTTAAAATTCTAATAAGAAGATTGCCAGGAGAAAAACTTGGAGAAAAATATATTTATGTAAGTATGATAAAAGAAATTTCTTTAATTTCGTTTGGTAGGCTGTGGATCTGGAGATGGAACTCAGAAGAAGGTACTTAAAAGATAATTTTGTCTGGTAACCAGAGTTAGAAAAGGAGCTGGACGAGATTGAACTCTTTGCCATTTTTGAGGTAAATAATGAGATGTGTTCAAAGTCAATTCCTAAACATAGATGTGATAAAGAATTGAGGTGAAACATTTCACAATCAAGTGATGCAACATTTCTAGTGGTGGTACACAGCAGTACTTCATTGACCTTGGAAAATGCATGACCCTCTCTAATGCTTTAACCATAATAAAGTTTGGTAAACAATCACTGGATCCAATTTTATATGACTACAGTGTTTTGTTCTTGGGAGATCTATTATAGATGATGGTAAAACATGAAGATGACTTCAAGATGATGAGGTTGTTTGATAAGATGAGAGCTTACAATTATTACATATGGCTATATTGACAAATCTTGTGAAAAATTATCTTCTTATATCCCCTTTTTTTGAGGTGCAAAGATATGAGGCAAGGGATCCTATTTACCCATGGATATATACGTTTACCATGGAGATCATCAAAATGTTCCATTAGGCTACCACAGATGTTCTGAGTTGGGAGTTTAAAACAGAGACTGCAGTGGTGTTTTCATGAAGTGTCTAGAAGGGATAAATCTAGAAAAGAAAGGTGTTCACTTATCCTGGTAGGTTGCTGGAAGTCTTGGGCAAGTGACAGATTATAAGTTAGGTTGGTGGTGAAGAATATTGGCCTAAGAGAGACTTTGATGGTTGGGGTGGTATTTAATGAAGGTTAAAATTTGGTATCTTGAATGGTGTAAAATGGACAGCAGTGACTGACGTAGACTTGTGTGACTTGCACATGTTCAAGCTTCAAACGTGACAACAGTGCCTCTACAAAATTAGCCAGAATACATGGTGCATTGAAAAAAAGAAAAAAGCAAAACAAGATAGCTAGTAACTAGTGATAGAAAATGGTTTCGATAATACACTATTAAAAAAAAATTCCCTCACTTTATGTTCAGTTTTATGATGCATGCAGTGAAAGAACCTTTCTTACTTTTGTCCTGTATTACAAGAGCTTTAAATTCCAAGTGCTATGCTCCAGATTAAGGGACCTCTTGATATTGTGAGGTAGTCCTCATAAATTGATCTCACTCCCTCAAAATTTATTGGTCATGATTCCTCACTACTCTTTTTTTTTTTTGGCTTCTAAGTTAATCATAATTTTTAAATAATTTATGATCGTATCTATCTTTACTTTTCTAGAAAAAAAAGGATCTATCGTTGATCACAATCAGTTACCATCAAGAATTAATTGAATTGTAAATTTATGTTTTTGTAGTGTTGGAACAACACAACAAATACATTGTTCTGGATAATTTCTAGACCTACATGCTATGTTTTCTAATTTCGAGTGTACATTTTTGAGTCATTAGCATGTTTATGATCTTGAGAATAATGTGCAACAAAACTTGCTAATTGCAGAATTTGTCTTTGCATTCTAATATCCTCATTCTAGCTTTTCAATATGAATAGTTAGTGCCATTAAACAAAGATGAACGATTTATGGATTGTCCCTCAGAAAAAAAACCAGCTTGAGCTGCCATTTGGATCTTTAGCTCTTGATTGTTAAAGCAAGGAAGGGTGAGTACTAGCTCTGATACCAATTGTTAGCACAGATGACAACCCAAGAGGAGGGTGAATTGGATTCTAAAAAATTTTGATACTTTAAAAACTAATTCTTAAAGAGATGCACAATAGACGATGCAATAGGAGTAGTACTAATGATGCAAAGCAGAGTATAAAAGATAGAGCAGAGAGAAAGAGAGACAAGCACGATAAACACAAGAGATTTAAGTGGTTCGGTGTTAGCTACACCTACATCCACTTTCAAGCAACTTTTGGGCCCATACTATAATCACCCTTATTACAGCTGAGTTGTTTTATAAGCTCACAACTCAAACTTGTTGTTTTACAACGATATCACAACAAACCCAACCAGTTTTTACAAGCTCACTAGCACAAAACCTATCCCAAGCTTTCTAGCTTGAACAAGGCTCAACGGCCTCCCTTGATTCAATCACCTGATTGAATCAGTAACCAAATGTAATAAGAGTAAGGTTACAATAGATATAAAGCTCCTCAAATGAATAAATAAAATAATATAAATAAGATAGAAATAGAAGAGCCTGATTTAGAAGATTTTTGAAGTTGGGCTTTTCTTCTTTTCCTCTGAAATAATCTTTCTCAAGTTGGGCTTGAAGCTTTGAAAGAATTGTTGATGTAGAGGATTTTGAAGAATTAGGGCTCTTTGCTTCTCCTTTTGATTTGATAGAAATCCTTCAAAATTAACTTTCGGATGCTTTGGATTTCTCTAGACTCAGTTTCGAACAAGAGATTTCGGATTTGAGCTTTTTTCTTTTTGATTTTTTTCTACTCTATTCTATTATTCAAACAATCGGATGGCTTCCTTTTATAATCTCCTCTTAATCCACTTTTAGATAAAAACTAGCCGTTAAAGTACTTGAGGAGGAATTAGACACGAAAGAGGAAAGAGCCATTGAAATCCTTTGGAGAAAAGACAAACTTTTGAGTCATTTCTGACATCTCTGAAATTCGCCTCTGACAGGTTAGAGTCAGCTCTAAGTTGGGATGCTCGAAATGGTAATATTTGCTCATCGTGGAGTCGGCTCTGGCTTTCTATAGGATCAATATCTTTATGTGCCGAAGTCGGCTCTAACAAATGCGGGAGCCGACTCTAATGAAGCCACAAAAAATATAATCTCTATATAACCATTAGAGTTGGCTCTAATTCCCTGCAGGAGTTAGCTCTAATTTGATGCAGAATGAGGGCTTACTATCTTTTGATTAGAGTCGGCTCTAATCTCTGCAGGAGTTGACTTTAATCCATGCCAAAAGTGCCAAACTGTTCTAATCCGCTCTGGAGTCGACTCTAATCCTTTTAGAGTCGGTTCTGATGTCTAAAACTTGACACTTAACACAAGAATTGAATTCAACCTCAGTTTTTCTTTGGATTTTGATTAATTAAACATTTTAGATATATGAAACACTTAATTAAAATCATTAGTAACACAAGAAATATACTCATGTAGTTTTTGTTATTCATCAAAATCAATAATTGGGTTAACCCTTAGTCCTCTCATCCATCCTTTCGATGAAGCTACCGATGAACTGCAATCTCGGTTTGAGGCTTTTTTTGCTCTTCTTTGTCTAGAAGAAGACGCTTCTATTTTGAAGATGATGGGGACGAGCATCGGAAGGTTAATTTCATAGTTGAGGGGTTTGACTTACCCTTAGACCTAGAAAGCTATTGGTTGGTCAGTAACTCCTCCCTTCTAAGGGACATGAACACCTCTTATCTTTGAGTAAGCATTTCTTCTTTCTTTATTTTCTCATATGTTCCATGCGGTCTTTTAATCCTTATTACCCTACTTCTCTGTAGGCAACCCTCCTCTAACAAGCACTTTACAGGAGTCTAACCTCTTCGAAACATAGCTATAGACGAACTCTGCATGAGGTTGAGGTGCTTCGTAGTGAATTGAGTTCATCCAGTCAACATTCAAAAGAATTAACAAGGATTCGAGCCGAGCTTGATGAAGTCCGAAGATCAGTCGAGGAGGCCCAATCAGAGGCATCAAGATTCTGAGCTAAGGCCACTGAACTTGAGGAGGTTCGAAAATCAACCGATGAAGCTTGGTTGGAGTTGTTGAAGTTTCGAGCTGAGGCTATGAAGGAGATGGACTTCTTAAATGGTAGAATAGCTGAGGAGAGACGCCAGTTTGAGTGTCAATTTGAGTCTTATCAGAGACAAATTGCCGACCTTATGGCTGAACTACACCAAACACGACTCGATGCTAGCAAAGATCGAATGAATCTCGAGCACTCCTGCTAGGAGATGAATAAGTACAAGAAGGAAAGAGAAAAGTATCGAAGAAGGGCCAAAAGAGCGAAAGCCAAAACTACTCGACATGCTGAAGAGGTGCACTTTTCTTTTACTCTTGTGCATTGGCCCATTTCTTTCCTTTAACTGAAGTCAACTCGACTGTTCATTTTGTTCATTATTTTGTTTTCTCAGTTGAAAGAGACTAAGGATGAGGTGATGGATAAAATAAAAGCCATGACCGAGGATTTAGCCTCGAATCAAAAGAAATGCTCCGAGCTCGAGTGCTGAGTAGCCGAAGTTGATGATTAGATCGCTTTGGCGTTAGAGAAATACAAAAGCTCAGGTGAGTTTACTAAAGTGCAACTTCAGTTTTCTAAGGAGGCATATCGAATCGGGGAGCGAGAGTAATCCAAGAGTATCCGGACATCGACCTCTCATTCTTAGAGACTGAGAGGTATTGTTTTCTTCCATCAGTAGTCGAATCCTCGGTGGCTACCCCCTCATCCGTTGATGCTAGTGATGAAGATGCCCCCAACATCGACTTTGTTGTTGTCTCAGAAGGAGATCCGATTGAGAATCCCCCTGAGTCTACCCAAGGAGCCGAGGTTTCACAATTCATCATCGGAGAGGCTGAAGCTTCTCAGTCAATTGCTGATGGGGGTATGGCTTTGGGGACAATCATGAAGAGGCTGATGTCCTACCGGCTGTTGAAAGGATGGATCAACCGGAAGATCAGCCATGTCAGCACGCTCTGAGTGTTGTTGAAATCTCTCCCGAGGATGAAGCTGGCCCTTAGGGATTTTATTTTTTCGGTGTTCTTCTCCTTTCTTGCAATTCAAAAGACTTAAATGTCTTGTACTATCAATCCTTATGAATGAAATTCTATTTTTTCCAACACTGTTTTGTTCCTTGGAATGTTGCATACTTGGTGTGTTTTGCCTGCTAGGCTTGGTCGCTCAAACTTGATTTTTTTATTAGATTGGATAGGTAGATCGGTTCGACAAGAGCTTAAGAAGTCCTTGGCAATTTAGTTATTATAAGATAGGAGAAATTGCTCGGACTTGCCAAAATGAAGTAAATTGCTTGACTTTTTCGAGACTGATGAAATAGCTCGATTTTGCTAGGTAAGGGAGACCACTCAGTTTTGCCGAGGTAAGTGGAGATTATTCAGCGGTGCGAGGCTTGAGGAATCACTCGGCCTTGCCGAGATAGAATATATTGCTTGGCAATACATTGCTCGACTTTGCCGAGGCTTATTAATAGCTCGGTTTTTTCCAAAGTTTTTGCCTCGCAATTAATGTGTTTCCCTTTCCGAGTTTATCTTCCATATATGAAAAGTAACCGATGGCCAGTTAGGCCATGAGCTCTGCATTTAAAGCGTAACGAAGATGGAGGAGAGATCATCTATTGTCTCTCATGGTATGAGTGGAGACTCCTCACATGACTTGTAGGGCTATCAAGATGATGATGCGTGGTTAACCCGTGAGCATGGTAAGCGTTTATCTTATCAGACAAGGAGAAACTTTAGAGAGAGAGAGAGAGAGAGATGATGGGCGGCCCTTTAACAATGCCAGGTTATGGCGATCAAGGCGCTTTGAATCCCAAAACCTCCTCATTAATGGAGGTTATCCCTGCCATCTCTGCTTGAATGCCATAAAAGGGGGAGAGCGAGAGGTAGTGAGTGCATACAAACAACTCCTTTCTGATGGGCATAGAAAAGAAAATTTTGTGAGGGGTCCTAGCCCATGTTAAGGTCAAAGGCCAAGCGATCGGCCTTTCCGTTTGAGGTTTGGCTTGGTTTTGATGATTTGGATGAAGAAGTTGTTGAAAAGCAAGTTGCTCTCAAGGGAGGAGTTGTGGAGGCCATGCGTGAAGCACAAGGAAGGGCATATAAAGGTCATATGTAAAGGTCATATGGGAAGCGCACATAGGCACTTTCTACTTGGCTCTATCCATCTATTGTGGAATCATATAGGCCATGGTGGAAACGCTATTTCTGATGGGCCTTGGTTTCTAGAGGCTTTTCGTCAACCATGGTAACTAAATGGGTGCCATTTTGGATCTCTCAATTTATCCATCATTATGAGCCTTTCCATCAACCACGATAGTCACTGGTGATGGATGAAGATCCATCAGGTGGCTCCTCAAAGGATGGAAGACTTAAGGTAAGTTTCATCGGGCAGCTTCTTCTTCCCATGCCTTTACTTCGTACCATGGGGATCAAAATTTAACAAAGTTCTCTTTTCTGATTCCCAAAGCAGAAGCCCTATTGATGCGACATTGGTTTTCGAACTTATTCGTCCAAATATTTTCTTGTATTTCTTATGTTGTAACGCGTAATGGGCTGTAACTTTTGTAATGAATTATTTCGAAATAAAAGTGTTTGTAATTCTGACGTATCAATGCCTTTGCCTTATTTCGAAACATAAATCATGCATAGGCGTGTTAGCCTCTTTAACTCGAACGAAGTGCAGAAAAAGGCTCAGACCTGCCAAGATATAGGAACATCCAATAGGGCACCTCTTCGTTAAGGAAGACAAACACTTAGTTTTTTTTGAGTTTCGATTAGTTGTACCTAATTAAATGAAATTCCTGTAGAGTTAGGAGCGCTTAGAGACCTAACTTTTATCAAGTATTTTGGCGATTTAGTTTAGCCCCACTAACATTCGTAGGGGAAGTTTAGTCATGCCAAAACTCCTTTAGAATTTTAATTCAGTTCAGTGAAACTGTGGTGAATTGCTCGGTTGTGCTAAGGGATAAAGAGGATTTTACCTCACTCCGTCAAGGTGCGGGGTTGTGCTAAGGGATAAAGAGGATTTTACCTCACTTCGTCAAGGTGCGGAGATTATTGCTCGAAGAATATTTGCTTGGAGAGATTATACCCGGACCAACTAAGATATGAAGAAGTTTGCTCGGGTCTGCTGAGGTATAGAGAAATCGCTCGGCCCTGCCGAGGTTTGGAGAATTTGCTCTGTCATATCGAGGTACAAAAAAAAGATTATATTTTACTTGGTGCTGCCAAGGTACTAGAATTCGCTCGACCCTACTGAGGTTTGGAGAAGTTGCTCGGCCATGCCAAGGTACGAAGAAAGATTATATTTTACTTGGCGCTGCCAAGGTACAAAAAAATCGCTCAGTGTATTTTACTTGGCGCTGCTAAGGTACAGAGAAATCGCTCGGCCCTGCCGAGGTTAGGAGAAGTTGCTCGGCCATGCCGAGGTACAAAAAAAATATTATATTTTACTTGGCACTGCCAAGGTATGGAGACATTTCTCAGCCCTGCCGAGGTTCGAAGAAGTTGCTCGGCCGTGCCGAGGTACGGAAAAAGATTATATTTTACTTGGCGCTACTAAGGTATGGAGAAATCGCTCGGCCTGCTGAGGTTCAGAGATAAGGGATCTGTTTGTTGTTGATTGAACGAAACATGTCTTTCATCAACAACTTTTGGGAAAGTGATTGAGATAGGGATATTGCTAATTTAAAAGTAAAGTTTCATTATTGTGAGCAGAATGAGCTCGGTATAGGTGCACTTTACTGATAGTATATCCAAAGGTTGTCTGCGTTTCATGTCCGAGGAATAGACTTTCTGTCCAAATCTTGAAGTTTGTAAGTATCGGGTCTAATAACTTCGGCCACTTGGTAGGGACCTTCCCAGTTTAGAGATAGTTTTCCTTGTTCCAATGGTTTGGAAACAGACATCTTGATAAGCACAAGGTCACTAGGGAGGAATAGCTTTCCCTTGACTTGGGAGGAATGATAACGAGACACCCTTTATTGATAGGCGGCCATCCGAATCCGAGCTTTTTCTTTGACTTCTTCTATCAAGTCGAGATTGGCTCGGAGTTACTCATCATTCAACTCTTCCAAGTAACTCTCCACTCGTGGTAAAGGTAATCCCACTTCCACAGGAATGACGTCTTCGGTGCCGAAGGCCATTCTAAATAGGGTTTCACTAGTGGGGATACTCTAGGTGGTTCGGTATGCCCATAAAACATGATGAAGTTCATCCGCCCATCCGCCCATCCGCCTTGTGCTCTGTTGAGTCAAGCTTTGATTCCCTACAACAAGGTTCAATTTGTTACCTCTGCCTCACCATTGGCTTGAGGATGTCCAATCAAGGTGAGCCGATGGTTTATGTCATGGTCTTTACAGAATTTACGAAACCTGGGATTGTCAAATTGTCGACCGTTGTTGGTGATGATAGTGTGTGGAAGGCCAAATCGACAGATGATAGATTTCCATACAAAGTCTTTGGCTTGGGCTTCCATGATTTGGGTGATTGCTTCGACCTCGACCCATTGGGTGAAGTAATCAATTTTTACAAATAGGAATTTTCTTTATCCTGTAGCAAGTGGAAAGGGACCAAAGATATCCATTCCCTACCTAGCAAAAGGCCAGGAAGATATTATCGGTGTCAGGTGAGTAGAAGGAAGCCTATGAATATTAGAATGCCACTGGCATAAATCGCAGGCTCGGACAAGGTCGTCAGAATCCTTCTGCAAGTTGGCCAGTAATATCCTTAGTGTAGCACCTTGTGACATAAGGCTCGACTACCCAGATGATTTCCACAGATACCTTCATGGACCTCTCGCAGAGCATAGTTGGCCTCCAATGGTCATAGGCATTTGAGTAGTGGTATAGAGAAGGAGCGCTTGTATAATTGATCATCCAACAGGACGTAGTGGGAAGCTTGCATTTTCAGTTTCCTCGCCTCCTTTCTATCCGTCGGGAGAAAACATTTTCTGAGTTATTTGAGGATTGGATCGAACCAAAATGGCTCGGCCTCGATCTGCATCACTCGATCAGCCTTGGCAATGCTGGACTTCTTGAGGACTTTCAAGTGAAATTTTCGCTCAAGGTCCATTCAGTCCGTGGTGGTTAGGCGAGATAGAAGGTCAGCACGCATGTTCTCCATTCTTGGGATTTGAATAACTTCAGTTTAGAAAAATTAGAAGATAAATCGTGCACCTTTTGAAGATATCGAATCATATTCGGCTCCCACGCTTCAAATTCTCCTCGCACATGGTCGACGACCAGCTGGGAGTCGATGTAAGCGTTCAATCTCCTCACTTTTAAGTTGCAGGCAATCCAGAGTCCGACAAGTAGAGCTTCATATTCTGCTTCATTATTAGAGACTGGAAAGAATAAATTGATGTCGTACTTGAACGGTTGCGCCCTTCGGACTAGTGAGGATTAAGCCGGCACCAGAACCACTCATGCTGGAAGATCCATCTGCATGAAGCAGCCACAAAGCTTCAATTTTTAGTTGCTCAGAAATATCCAAAGTGGAACCATCCTCAGGTATGGCACATTCAAGGAGAAAATCCGTCATAATTTGTGCCTTGATGGATGGACAAGGCTGATACTAGATATCATGTTTACTAAGCTCAATGGCCCATTTGGTCATCCTTCCTGACACTTTCGGACGGTGAATGATTGACTTGATTGGTTGGTCGGTTAAGACCACCACAGCATGTGTTTGAAAATAAGGCCATAACTTCCGGACTGATGTTATCAAGGCCAACACCATCTTTTCAATCCGAGTGTATCTTGTCTCGGCATCCCAAAGCAATTTACCGACATAATAAATCAGCTTTTTGATTTTTCTTTCTTCTCGGATTAGCACAGACCCGACGGCATTCTCTAAGACCATCAGGTACAGATATAACGTCTCCCCGAGTCTCGGGCTACTGAGAAGAGTGTTAGGAAATGTGTCCTACAGCCAATCGTCTAGCTTGTAGACAGTTATGAGTTGATGTGAATGTACATGATTTATTCAATAAATAAAAGTCTATTTTGGCAGTACATCATATAGTTTACATCTTTCAGTAGAATTCCAATATGTTGTAGTCCTTAGAGTTACATGTATTCGACAATGGAGGAATTGTTCAGTAACTCTTAAATCTATTCACGGCCAAATGATACGTTGTTACCTAGGACGACGACGTAATCAAGTGTAGGTCGTTGTGTGCCATATGGGTTGGTTTGTTCTCTTAAACCAAAGAGTGTATAACACTGGTATGACATGCGGGCGAGTGTAGAAGTACATTCACTGAACAGTGACTCACCTCTGCTGAGTGCTCAACTGCCTGAAGAAACTCACAGAAAGACAATGGGTATAAGTGTCCCTTTGACATGAGACTATCATGTTGACTTGATAAGCAACTCACTGTACTTAGGCACTAGACCACCCGGATTTCTAATCCGGTGACGGAAGGTTGCTGGGTGCAGTCAAGTACTTATTGGGTCAGTGATGAGTCAAGATGGGATTGTCCACTCTAAGTGTTAGAGAGAGTGCTGGAACTATGTTTCAATTTAGCAAAACCTTGGCCAAGGTAATTTTTATGAGGTGTTACAAGATTCATTGCATTGAAACATACTTTGGTAATTTACTCGGAGTTGGCAGTTAACTCCGTATTCGCCCTGAGTACTAGGACAAGGGGATGAATTATGCGGCAACCATAGCCTGGGTTCCTGAATATTGCCTTGTGCAAATTCGATCTATCCGGACGTCGGGAACCATGGCTAGATGGTCACATCGATTAGTATAGGAAGCATTCCTATGCTACCGGCTTAGGTTCGAACCTATGGAGTCATGCACATAGTCGGATGACTTGTACGCAGGCGTGATCACTGATTTGAGTAGGACTAAATCAGATGGGTCATATGGGGTTTGTTCTGGCTATATCTAGCTAGCACTAGGCATTAGCAGTAGCACCTACTTCGAGGGTGATTTGAGTTAGTTAGTAACTTAAATATAATTTTGGACATGATATGAATCTGATATGAAGTTAATTTGAACCATGGACCAATGGTTGGTCTGACAATAGAGTGGTTTGGATTCGGGTTCGAAGTAGTTCGATCAGAATTTTCAATAGAGCCTCTAAAAGTTTATTTATGAATTTTGAATTCATAAATCACTTCGGATTAGAGCTCGGATAGGCCCAAAGCGAAGTATGGCTCAAGAGCTACGAGTAGCTTCTTTCGGATTTGAATTTGGACTTCAAACAAATTGATTGGATCAGTTCTGTGTTTAAAAAAAATTAATTAAAGTATATGTGGCACACGTTAGCCCCCCTCCCTCTTCTGTCAGCGCCGAATCTTAACTGCGACATGTGGCGCACCGTGCACGCGCCATATGTGCATCAAAATCTGTGTGATGGTATTTTTACTTCTAACCTTTATTTGCTCATATCTTCTCCGTTTGAACTCCAATTTTGAATTGGTTAGGTGCGTTGGAAAGCTCTCGATGAGCTCTTCAAGCCTATGTAAAAACCAAATTCCAAAATTAATTTTAAAAGTATTTTATAAAAGGATAAGATCCCTATCTTATCTAATTGGATCTTTTGCGAAAGGATTACGGTGAGAAAAGATTTTTAGGAGAATACAATCGTAAACGTTACGGTGGATATAAAATATGAAGTAAAAAAAAAAACAAACAAGAAAATTGGAAGAGTCTTTTCTTTGAAAGCTGATCGTTTGCAATCACAGAAAGTAGAGAAATTCAATCAAGAAGAGATTGTCTCTTCTTAGGGAGAATAGTTCTCCTTCCATTGTTCTAGAATTCCACCTTCCGTCTACATACATCAGGCATGCATGTGATATAAAGGAGCGGCGTGTGCGGCTATTGCAAGGCATGAGGAGGAACTTCTCCCTGCAGATCAGATCTGCTACATTCGTCATCTACAGCTTCCGCATCGAGAGGTATTGTTTTAAACTTATTTTTACATACTCTTAAATTTCATATCTGCTAATATGCTTCAATTTATGTTCAATGTGAATATTAAAATTGAATTACATGCTTTCCACCTTGAGATCCTGTGCATAGAAAAAGCAATTTTCCCTTCAAATGGAATCAGAGCATGGTTAAGGCTTAGGAATGCATGTATAAGCATTGTAGATCTGATATTATTATGCATAAATAATCTAATGTAGATCTAAAGTAGATCTTATTATGATTAGTTTAGATCTATAGTAAATTTAAATGTTTTGCATGATGAGAGCATGTTAAAGTTATTTAATGATGAATAAATATATGTTTAAGAAGTAGATCTAATGTAAATCTTGCATGCTGTGTTCTATTATATCTTGGATTGGGTATATTCACCAGGCCGTCTGGTCATAGGGAGGTTTCATAGCCTCTATTTCTTATTCAAGAAAGGTTTTCTATGACTAGTAGGGGTGCCACTGTGAAAGAACCCATGAACGGATGTACAGAACAGAAGAAAGAAAGATTAAAATATGTTTTAATCGAATTAATTTATTTCTGTGATAATTTTGATTAGATCCAAAATTAATTAAAGATGATATGTTAATAAGATTAACATTAAGACATCTTAATTGATGAAATCTTAATTATAAATGATAGTAAAATTGTTTTACGTAAAAGTCAGATCACAGAAAAAAAAGAAAGAAAGTTAAAATGTTTTACGGGAAAATTTTGAAAATGTTTCAAAATCAGAACTCAAAATTGAAATTGGTTCAAATTTGAAAAGGGGTTAACTTAAGATCTAGAATTATGAATTAAAGACCTTAAGACATGATCATAAATCATGGGCTAATTGGGTTAGCATGAATCAGGTGGTTATACCTAAGGTTAGATGAATTGGACTAAATTAGAAAATTGAATCTAATCAAATGTTGAGTTAGGTCTTTTCTTTAGATCCATCTAATTAGATTAGATTGATCAGTCCATACATCTAAATGGACTTGATGTGGGGCTCAGTGGATACCCAAGTCTTTAGGCAAATTTAATTGGGTCTGGTCAACCACTTAGTGACTAGAATTGTTCTGATCAAGGTCACGGCTACCTTTTACCTGGCTAGTTGATTATCAGCTGGTGTCTAGGCAAGATGGTTAATGGCACAACTCGGCCTTTTGATCAAGCCGACCTGGCTAAGTGGTCCCAGCACTTGATTAGACTAGCCTATTGACTTGAGCTAACCCATGCTTCCTAAGAAAAATCAGTTTGACTGATTTAGGTACCCATGGATCAAATTAATGAACCCAACTAAATGGTTTAGTGGGAGAATACTTAAATTGGTCCATGTCATTCATGTGTCACAAATTAATCAAACCCTCTAAAATTATTAGGTCCCTAAAGTGACTAAATTATGGGGATAATTAGGTCATAGCCTCCCATTAAAAGATTGATAATGAGTCCAATGGCTAAGATGATTATTGGAGGCCTAAAGGCTTGGTACTTATCTGGTTTTTGGAATTATCATTCATATTATGATTTTCATTGCAACTCTCTCAACGATGGTCAGGTAGGTCGGCCAAAGTCGAGCTTGACCAATTCCTTGGTTAGAAGCTTGAACATGTCATGTTAATGGTTGGACCTAACCAGGATACCCAATAGGAGGCTCAAAGGCCGATTGGCGTGCAATATGGGGCAAAATAAATTACTAGAAATTGTTTGGGGAACCAATTGGTTATGAACCTACCTTTAGATACATATGCGTGGGCCGGCCAAAGTCGGGCTCATATGTAGTCTACTGGGTTCTAATACCCACTAAGAAATTAGGAGTAATTTCTCGGGTTGGAGGTAGGGGCTACCAACCTGAATAAAATAGTGTGAGGGCCTTAGACTATAAGTCCAAGTCTATAGGTTTAAATAAATCATGTACACTAATAAGTTTTTGGTTTTCCTTTCAGAAATGTCTACAAATCTGTCGCTCCGGTCACTGTTGGACAGTGATAAACTGACAGGTCCAAACTTCGATAGCTGGTGTCGAAAGCTTAGGATAGTTCTAGAGCATGAGAGGATCCTTTATGTGATAATGGATCCTGCACCTGAGCAGCCAGCCCCTAATGTGCAGGGTGTGGTCAGGGACACTTATCTGAAGTGGACCAATGACCGCACCACAGTGCACTGCATAATGCTGGCTTCTATAAATGATGAGTTCAGTAGAAAATTTGAGGAGGCCCATCCGAAACAAATACTCCAAATGTTGAAGGAATCTTTTAGAACGCCAGATGACGTTGAAAGGTACAAAATATCTAGTGACATCTTCAACGCACGTATGCGTGATGGGACTTCTGTCACTGATCATGTACTGTACATGTTCGAGACGATGGAACGTCTGGCAAACTTGGATTTCCTTTGCATGAGCAACTTGGGAAGGATGTCATACTGAACTCCCTGCCTAGCTCCTACCTGGGCTTTCTCAGTCATTATAGAATAACAAAGCCTGCAGTAAACTATCATGGTTTGCTGCGTCTACTGCAGACTTTTGAGAAAGATCACCAGCTTCAAAAGAAGTCAGTGAACTTGGTGGGAGGTTCGAAGGCAGGTCGTCATCACCTTAAGAAAGGGATGAAGAAGAAAAATAAAAGAAAGAATGTGCAACATGCTGGGCCTAGTCAGACCTAGAAGAAGAGGACTGATAAAAGTCAGGCAGAGTGCTTCTACTGCAAGAAGCTAGGTCACTGGAAAAGGAACTGTCCCCAGTACATAGCAACCCTGGATCCAAACATGCCTTAGAAGAAAAACCAGCAAGGAGTTGCTGGATAAGGTATTTATATGATAACACCTTGTTATTTTTCTATCTGTGATACTACTAATTGGGTATTAGATACCGGGAGTCCAATTCATATTTGAAATTCTTTGCAGGGGCTTCGAATTAGTAGAAGATTCAAAGAAGGTGAAAGATTCCTAAACATGGGTGATGGAAGCCAAGTTCCAGTACTGGCGTTGGGAGTCGTGGAGCTTTATTTTGAATTTAATAAAATATTGCTTAGTGAATGTCACCATTGTCCTGCATTTTTATTAAATATCATTTCTGTAGGCCAGTTGGCTATTGAAGGATATGATTTTTCAATAAAGAAATATATTTTAAATATCATTGTGAATGATGTATCTGTGATGTGTGGACAATTGAGCAATGGAATTTACCTTCTATCACAGCCTGTTCTTAATGTATTATGCACTCCAAACAAACGCCCCAAAATAGATGATGTCGATGATTCATACCTTTGGCACTGTAGGCTAGGTCATATAAACAAGAACAGGATAAGCAGGTTAGTCAGAGAGGGCATCCTCAATGACATTGATTGTGAATCAATTAAAACTTGTGAATCCTGTCTTCTTGGAAAAATGACCAAGTCACCTTTTACTGGAAAAGGTGAAAGAGCCAAAGAGATTCTAGGCCTCATACATACGGATGTTTGTGGACCTATGAATACTGCCTCTATGAGAGGGTTTAGCTATTTCATTACATTTACAGATGACCACTCCAGGTTTGGTTATGTCTTCCTAATGAGACATAAATCTGAATCGTTTGAAATGTTTAAACGATATCGTAGTGAGGTAGAAAAATAAATTGGAAAGAATATTAAAATCCTTCGGTCAGATCGAGGAGGTGAATATCTTTCTAATGAGTTTTTGACATATCTAAAGGAGAATGGGATTCTCTCTCAATAGATACCTCCAGGGACACCCCAGTTAAATGGTGTGTCTAAAAGGAGGAATCGAACCCTATTAGATATGGTTCGGTCCATGATGGGCTTTGCTAGTTTGCCTATCTCCTTTTGGGACTACGCACTTGAGTCGACCTGTTACATTCTTAACAGGGTCCCTAGTAAATTTGTTGCTAAAACTTCATATGAGATATGGTCGGGGTGTAAGCCGGTGCTCACACACCTTAGGGTCTGGGGGTGTCCAGCTTATGTCAAGAGATTGTTGACAGACAAGCTAGGACCAAGGTCTGACAAATGCATCTTTGTTGGATATCCTAAGGAGTCTAAAGGATACTACTTCTACCACACTGAAGAGCAAAAGTTGTTCGTCAGTATGAGAGCCACCTTTTTAGAAAAGGAGTATCTTACTGTAAGTGCTAAGGCTAATGTTGAACTTAATGAAGTTCGACAAGGAGAAGTACCTTTTCACTCAGAAACCGCTATGGAACCGGCTTTGATTGGTTCAAACCTGGAGCCCGTTGAGGTACCATTAAGGAGATCTGATAGAGTACCATGTCAGCCGGACAGATACTTCGGTTTCTTGGTCCGTGACGGGGATCCTATCGAACTCGATGAGAACAATGAGGACCCAATCACCTATATGGATGCGCTACAGAGATCTGACTCTGAGAAATGGCTAGAGGCCATGAAGTCCGAAATGGAATCCATGGAGATTAATAGTGTATGGACACTAGTTGATCCACCTGAAGGGGTAAAACCCATAGGATGTAAATGGATTTTCAAGAGGAAACAAGGTGTAGATGGGAAGGTGGAGACCTATAAAGCCCGTCTGGTTGCTAAGGGATATCGTCAGCGTTATGGTATTGACTATGATGAGACTTTTTCCCCTGTAGCAATGCTCAAGTCCATTCGGATTATGCTTGCTCTAGCTGCACATTTTGACTATGAGATCTGGCAAATGGATGTCCGAACGGCTTTTCTAAATGGAGAGCTCGAAGAGGAGGTGTATATGATATAGCCTGAAGGGTTCACATCCACAGACGAGTCAAAAGTATGCAGGCTTCATAAGTCCATCTATGGACTCAAGCAAGCTTCTCGGAGTTCGAATAAACGTTTTGATAAATGTATCAAGACTTATGGCTTCATTAAGAACGGAGAAGAACCCTACGTGTATAAGTGGGCAAATGGTTCCATAGTTGTATTTCTTGTACTGTATGTGGATGACATTCTCTTGATTGGGAATGACATCCCTGCACTACAGAGAATAAAGGTTTGGTTGCTGTCTCAATTCTCCATGAAAGACCTGGGATAAGCTTCTTACATCCTAGGGATGAAGATCTATAGGGATAGATCTAAGAAGCTGTTGGGATTGTCCCAGTACATGTACATTGAGACTGTGCTAAAGAGGTTCAGCATGGATAATTCCAAAAGGGGCTATCTTCCGATAGGCCATGGAATTACTCTCTCCAAGAAGGATTGTGCGACAACTCCTGAGGAGAGAGAGTACATGAGTAGAATTCAGTATGCCTCGGCAGTGCGTTCTATCATGTATGCTATGACATGTACAAGACCAGATGTGGCACACTCACTAGGGATAGTGAGTAGGTACCAGTCTAACCCAGGTGAAGCACATTGGAAGGTGGTAAAAATCATCCTTAAGTATTTGAGAAATACTAAGGACCAATGGCTCATTTATGGAGAACCTGACTTAAAACTAGTGGGGTACACTGACTCCTGTTTTCAGTCAGATAGAGATGACAGCAAAAGTATATCCGTATTTATCTTTACCCTCAATGGAGGAGCGATCTGCTGAAAAAGTTCCAAGCAGAGCACAGTGGCGGATTCAGTATGCGAGGCTGAATATATTGCAGCATTAGATGCAGCAAAGGAAGCTGTATGGCTACGAAAGTTCTTGGGTAAGCTGGGAGTGGTACCTGCCCTGGAGAGTCCCGTCCTAGTATACTGTGACAACACGGGAGCAATTGCCCAAGCCAAGGAGCCAAAGTCGCATCAACGAACCAAGCATATGTTGCGCCGCTACCACCTTGTACGAGAGATCGTGGAACGAGGTGACATCTACCTTCAAAAGATCGACGGAAAGGAAAACCTAGCTGACCCAATGACTAAAGCACTCGGAATCAAGGAGTTCAATGAACACAAATGGAAGATGGGTATTAGATACTGTTCCGATTGGCTATAGTTCAAGTGGGAGTTGTTAGAAAATGTGTCCTACAGCCAATCGTCTAGCTTCTAGACGGTTGTGATTCATTGTATATGATTTATTTGATTTGTAAATGTTATTTTGGCAGTACAACATATTTTTCATCTTCCAATAGAACTCTTATATGTTGCGATTCATTGTACAACGTGCACCATAGACACTTTAATTACATGCTTTCCACCTTGAGATCCTGTGCATATGAAAAGCAAGTTTTCCCTTCAGGTATGACATGCGGGTGAGTGTAAGAGTACATTCACTGAACAGTGACTCACCTATGCTGAGTGCTCAACTGCCTGGAGCAACTCACAGAAAAGCAATGGGTATAAGTGTCCCTTTGACATAAGACTATCATGTTGACTTGATAAGCAACTTACTGTACTTAGGCACTGGACCACCCGGATTTCTAATCCAGTGATGGAAGGTTGCTGGGTGCAGTCAAATACTTATTGGGTCAGTGATGAGTTAAGATGGGATTGTCCACTCTAAGTGTTAGAGAGAGTGCTCGAACTATGTTTCAATTTAGCAAAACCTTGGCCAAGGTAATTTTTGTGAGGTGTCACAAGATTCATTGCATTGAAATATACTTGGGTGATTTACTCGGAGTTGGCAGTTAACTCCGTATTTGCCCTGAGTACTAGGACAAGGGGATGAATTATGCGGCAACCATAGCCTGGGTTCTTGAATATTGCCTTGTGCAAATTCGATCTATCCAAACATCGGGAACCATGGCTAGATGGTCACATCGATTAGTATAGAAAGCGTTCCTATGCTACCGGCTTAGGTTCAAACCTATGGAGTCACGCACATAGTCGGATGACTTGTATGCAGGCGTGATCACTGATTTGAGTGGGACTAAATCAGATGGGTCATACGGGGTTTGTTTAGGCTATGTCTAGCTAGCGCTAGGCATTAGCGGCAGCACCTACTTCGAGGGTGATTTGAGTTAGTCAGTAACTCAAATAGAATTTTGGGACATGATATGAATCTGGTATGAAGTTAATTTGAACCATGGATCAATGGTCGGTCTAACAATAGAGTGGTTTGGATCCGGATTCGAAGTGGTTCGATCAGGACTTCCAATAGAGCCTCTGAAAGTTTATTTATAAATTTTGAATTCATAAATCACTTCGGATTGGAGCTTGGATAGGCCCAATGCAAAATATGGTTCAAGAGCTACGAGTAGCTTCTTTCGGATTTGAATTTGAACTTCAAACGAAATTGATTGGATCAGTTCTGTGTTTAAAAAAAATTTATTTAAAGTGTCCGTGGCACACGTTAACAGGGGGCTAACATACGCCGTCCTATGCTGTCATAGCCGAATCTTAATTGCGACATGTGGCACACCATGCGCGAGCCACATGTGCATCAAAAATCTGTGCAACGGTGTTTTTACTTCTGATCTTTATCCGTTCATATCTTCTTTGTTTGAACTCATATTTCGAATCAGTTAGGTGCGTTGGAAAGCTCTTGACGAGCTCTTCAAGCCTACATAAAAATCAAATTCCAAAATTAGTTTTGAAAGTGGTTTTACGAAAGGATAAAATCTCTATCTTATCTGATCGGATCCTTTGTGAAAGGATTATGGTGAAAAAAGATTTTTAGGAGAATACAATCGTAAACGTTACGGTGGATATAAAATATGAAGTAGAAAAAAAAAAATAAAGAAGAAAATCGGAAGAGTCTTTTCTTTGAAAGCTGATCGTCTGCAATCACAGAAAGTAAAAGAGAAATCCAATCAAGAAGAGATTGTCTTTTCTTAAGGAGAATAGTTCTCCTTCCATTGTTCTAGAATTCCACCTTCCGTCTACATACATCAGGCGTGCATGTGATATAGAGGAGCGCGCATACGGCTCTTGCAAGGCACGAGGAGGAACTTCTCCCTGCAGATCAGATCTGCTACGTTCATCATCTACAGCTTCCGCATCGAGAGGCATTGTTTTAAACTTATTGTTACATACTCTTAAATTTCAAATATGCTAATATGCTTCAATTTATGTTCAATGTGAATATTAAAATTGAATTATGTACTTTCCACCTTGAGATCCTGTGCATAGGAAAAGCAATTTTCCCTTCAAAGAGGTGGTGAGCCAAGGTATTTTTTGAGATCCTCAAAGGATTTCTAGTAGTACAGAGTCCAATGGAAATTCTTGGCCGACCGAAGGGCCTTGAAGAAAGGTAAACACTTTTCTATCGATCGAATGATGCCGCTATCCTTCTAGTAAGATGCTACACTTCTTTAACTGATCCTGGAGGCGCCATCTGTTGGAGAGTTTGAATTTTCTGGGGGTTTGCTTTGATGACCTGCTGGGAAACGATGAAGCCCAGGAATTTCCTAGAGTTAACCTCGAAGGCACATTTGGTCGGATTCAGCTTCATTTGGTACTTTCTAAGAGTTGCGAAGCTCTCTGTGAGATCATCAATGTGCTGGGACCCTTTTATGCTTTTAACCAGTATGTCATCAACATAGACTTTCATGTTTCGACCAATTTGTTCTTTGAAAACTTTATTAACCAGTCTTTGGTAGGTTGCTCCTGCATTCTTTAAACCGAAAGGCATGACTTGGTAGTAGTAAATACCTCGATCGATAATGAAGGCGGTCTTTTCTTCATCTTTGGGTGCCATCCGAATTTAATTGTAGCCTGATTAAGCATCCATGAAGGTCATCATCTGGTGGCCCGAGGTAGCATCCATAAGCTAATCAATCCTGGGCAGAGAAAAACTGTCTTTTGGGTAGGCTTTGTTGAGGTCTGTAAAGTCGATACATATTCTTCATCATGATAACATTTGCTAGCCATTCGGGATAATTTACTTTCCGAATGAAGTTAGCTTTGATGAGTTTGTCAACTTCCTCTTCGATGGCCTTATGACGCTCGGGAGCGAAGCTTCTCTTCTTCTACTTGATTGGTCGGAATGTCTCATCCACGTTAAGACAATGGATAAGAACTTCTGGGCTGATCCTTGGCATATCTGAAGTAGACTAGGTGAACACGTCAACATTTCGGAGGAGCTCGATCAAATCTTGCCAAGGTTTCCCTTTCAATTGTGACCCGACCCTTATGGTTCGGTCTGACCGAGCCTTATCAAGTGGTACCTCTTCGAGTTCCTCGACTGGCTCCCCTCGTTGCTTGGCAAAATCCTTCCAAGCATCTAGCCCATTGACCTCAGGTCTTCTGGACTAAAGATTGGCAACAAAGCAATATTGGGCTGCAGCTTAGTTTCCTCGGACTACCCCTATCCCCCATTCTGTTGGAAACTTCATGGTGAGATAAGGGATGGATATGTAGCTCTAAGGGACATCTGTCCGGGCTTGCCGAGGATTGCATTATAGGACGACCAAAGCTTGGACACCAGAAAGTCTACAGGGACAATTGCTACGCTGGGCCAGATGCCCGCCTGAACCACCAAGGTGATCATGCCCTCGGGAGTGATGGTATTGCTGGTGAACCCTACCATGGTAAAGTCTATGGTTCGGAGGTCTTCCATCCATAATTTCATACTCACGAAAGCATCGAAATACAAAACATTAATAGAGCTTTCACTATCAACTAAAATTCGATGTATATCATAGTCATTCATATTGAGAGATACAACTAAAGCATCATCGTGTGGATATTGTATCCCTTAGAGATCTTTATCTGAGAAAGAGAGTTCCTCGAGCAGCGCCCTCTTCGGCGGATTTTCTTCTTCATTTGGTTGAGCTGGAGAGGATCTGATCATAGCAATCATATTGACGTTGCCAACAACCAGTGGGTTCAATGGAGGTAGTTGGCGCGGCTCAGGTTGATGATCTCCTCCATTGTTTGGCTTAGGGGCCCTTTTGAATCGGTCAAACCTCCCTCAACGGATGAGCTGCTCGATCTCATTTCAAAGCTGCCAGCACTCTTCAGTATCATGCCCATGATCCTAATGAAATTAGTAGTACTTAGTCATATCTCTCAGGGCTATGTTTCCTCAGAGAGGTGGTGGCCAAGGGATCTGGCACTAGATCTTCATCAGGATCTGCACCCTTGGTGCAATGCACAGAGTATACTGGTTGAATCTCCATGCTGGGCTTCGAGTGCGATCTCTAGACAGTGGAAGAGGAGCTCTTTGTGTTAGTAATAGTGCCCTAGGCCTATTGTATGGACATGGTATTTTGAATATTTATGAGCATTTACTATTATCATAATTTGCATGTTTATTATATAATAATATCCTTGAATAAATTATGAATTATTCTAAATGTCCCTAATCGGTTATTGTTGTGGAAATAATAATAAATTAAGATTAGTATGAAATTTGATTGATATTCATGGGATGAATATGTGTATGAGATACAAATCAAATTTATATGTATTTGTTGAGAACAAATATTGGACATGACCTGCCTTGAGATTAATACATGGATCAAAGTCATAAGTTAATCTCTAGTAGTTGTGTCATTAAATCCTTAGACCTGAGATTGCTATAGTTCTCAACATGAGGAATATTATATTTTGACATAATCAAACGTTGTCTTTAACCGGATGATTATAAAGATTATGCTTGAACATAATAAGAATCATGCAGTGAGATATGAGTGATTAAGATGGAATTTGTCCCTCTTATTATAAGAGAGATATCTCTGGGCCCCTCGATGATTGAGACTGAGAAATGTATGGCCATGCTCAAATGAATTGATGGAGATCAATATCATTTGTCTAGTCAGTCTAATTGGGTTTCAAAAAATTAAAGATAGAGCGATATAAAGTTGACTTTATCCATGCCTTATATTCTATCAAGATATCATGTGACAAAAGGATTATGACAATAGCTACTCTAAGGTTATCTCGGAATATGAGCTTTTCATTTAACTTGGGTAGTCATAATATCTTGCTAGAGGCCGCTTATGACTTGTAGGATCAAAATATGATTTAGGCCTACTGCCAACGTTAATTGAACCTATAGGGTCGCACACTAAGAACGGACAATAATGGTTACGATTTGTTACTCTCTATAGTAATTTAAAATGATGAGATTATTTTAAATTACAAATAATAATTAGTTGTCATTTAGATTCGAGTTTAATTTTGAGAAAATTTAAATTCGTAATTTAAATTATGACAAGTAATTAATTTGTTATATTTTCTTATTGGATAAGAAAATAATCCATAAAGATTTTGGTTAAAAATATAAATTCCTTATTTGGTAAGGAAAGGATTTAAATTGTCATTATTTAAAAGGAGTTTTAAATAAATATTGATTAAAATCCTAGTTAACCAGAAACCCCTAGCAGACTTGTATATATATGATATATACGTTTTAAAGTCCATTGGGCATTTGAAAGGTCATGTCCGATTGGGCATTTGAAAGGTCACATCTATTGGGACATTTGAAGGGTCATGTCTTTTGCCTTAAAATAGATAAGCAGAGAGTTAAACTAATGGTTCGTTTTTGTGAAAAATGGACTTGTTGAACTAGCATTCAAAAACTATTTTAGTGTCCGTTCATGTATGGATACTTGTAGAGGATGGTCATCTTTCTGAAAGGCAGCACCTTTGAAGATCCAAGCAAACCCAACACAAGAACATACGGATTACATACTGATCAACAAAAGGTAATAATTTTGTTTATCCTTCTTTCGGTTTTATGAAACACATGTGATTCTTGGTCGGGTTATGGAATAAATTTATTTTGTTTCCGCTGCCATTTTATTCCAATTAGATTGGGATTTTTCATTCTGTAACCCTACAATGGTATCAGAGCCACTTGCGTTTTCATAAGAATCGAAACTGCCATGTTTGATTGTATGTATGAGATGTATATGATCTTGGCATGGTTTGCGTTCTTGTATATATATATGATATTAGTGTTTGCGCGAACGACATAGATAATAGGTTTTCTAAGGTGTTAATTGATGAATCTATTTCCTGTAAGGATTCGTTAATATGATTAAGAATCCGAATGGGATATTGCAATTAAAGTGTTTAATATCATGATATATGATTTCGGTGTTGTCTTAATTAGATTAATACATGAACTGAATTCACATATCAATAAGGATTTATCAATTGCTGTTTATGGTGGTGCGGATGTAAGCCTTAAATTTATTGATGAGATCAATAAAATTAAATTTTAGGACGAAACTTTATTGTATCTCCAAATTTTAGGAACCGCAGTACTACCTAATCAGAGCGCCTTATAATTTAATTGGTTTTAAATAACACGCCTATTATTACATATTTTCTTTAATGCAATATGTATGTGCTATATGATAACATGATATGTTTTACATGGTGTGTTGCTTTGTATGGTGCATGGTATGGCCTGTGACCAATGTGATTAGCAGGTTTTTATTCTTCTTTTACAAGGATTGTAATTATTAAATATGGCCTGTGTGCCATTTTGTTTCATTGTAATTTTTCTTTTACTTTCAGTAGTATTTGTTTATTTATTGTAATAAAATAAAAGATAAAGTAAGCCATTTGAAGTCCTGCAATCCAACCATGGTGATGGAGGAGCTAGGTGTCTATGCACAAGATGATGGTCAAGTAGACATTATGGTGTTGCTCATTATTACCTAGGATTGACCATTGATCTTCATATTGGCTTATGAAGATCAATCTTGATAAGGCCATACTATGACACGTTTATTATATACATGTATGAGATGCTATGTATAATGTTTCATAAGTATGTGATGCATGTATGATATCAATGAGTATGTGATACTAAATGCATGATGAGATATTAATTAAAAATTAAGATCTATCTAGATCCCTCACATAAAATTTTAAGTTGACATGCCATCCATATTTGAACACTTGTCAAGGCTTTTATCACCTTAATGTGGGTTCTACCAAAGTAGAAGTACATTAGGTTACATTAGTGAGACAAGATGGGTAATGGTGCTACCATATGTTTAAAATGGTTTAACTTAATTAGGTTATCAAAACGTTTTGGGCCTAATGGCATGAGATGGGATTTAAACATGCCGGGACATATGATGTCAAAATCCCATAAATTTCTAAGAGTTGCATGAGTTGCAATTGGTAAGAGTTACCTACCTAAAAAACTTAATTTTAAGTGTCATGCCAAAGCTGACTTAAAGTTGAGTATAAATATGGATCTTAGCTCACTAAATTAATATGATTATTATTAAGGGTTGTTAATTTAGTGGGAGTTTTTCATAATCAAAATACTTAACAGACTTTGCATTTATTGTAGATGGCCAACAATGATAACAATTCTACTATGTCACTGCGATCAATCCTTGTAAAGGACAAACTTACTGGGACTAACTTCCTTGACTGGTTTCGAAATTTGAGAATTGTTCTCAAACAAGAAAGGAAGCTTTATGTTCTGGATCAACCTCACCCTGAAGAACCAGCCGATAATGCTTCTAGAGCTGAAAAGAATGCTTATGAGAAGCATCATAATGACTCTATTGATGTTGCATGCTTGATGCTAGCTACCATGAGTTCTGAACTTCAGAAAGATTTGAAAAACATGGAAACTTATGATATGATTGTCAATCTAAAGGAAATGTTCCAGCAACAAGCAAGGCAAGAAAGGTATGATACTACCAAGGCATTGCACTCTTGCAAAATGGCTGAGGGTGCTTCAGTTAGCGCTCATGTATTGAAAATGAAAGGCTATATTGAGCACCTTGATAGGCTTGGATTTCCATTGAGCCAAGAGTTGGCAACAGATTTGATCCTAAATTCACTTCCTGATAGTTATGACCAGTTTATCATGAACTATAACATGAATAAAATGGACAAATCAATTTCTGAGCTGCATACGATGCTTAAAACTGCTGAACAGAATATTAAGTCCAAGCCTGGCCATGTTCTGATGGTTCAAAAGGGAAAGGGCCTTATGAAGAAAAGAAAAGGAAAGGGTAAGGGAAGGGCTGGAAAGTCCAATGCTCAACCCAAGCCCAATCCTAAACCCAAGGCTAAAGCCCCAAAGGAGGGTGTCTGTTTCTTTTGCAATGAACCTGGTCATTGAAAGAGAAACTACAAGCTGTATTTGGAGGATCTAAAGAAGAAGAAGAAGACTGGTGAGACCGGTTCTTCAGGTATTTATGTTATAGAGATTAATTTCTCCTTCTAGTTCCTGGGTATTAGATACTGGATGTGGATCTCACATTTGCACAAATGTGTAGGGGCTTAAAAGGAGTAGACAACTAAAGAAGGGCGAAGTTGATCTTCGAGTAGGCAATGGAGCAAAAGTTGCTGCTTTAGCTGTAGGAAGTTATGAACTTTCTTTGCCAATGGGCTTTTGTTAGTTTTGAACAATTGCTTTTATGTTCCTACAATGTGTAGGAATATTATTTCAGTTTCTTGTTTGGATAATGATGGTTTTTCTTTTATTATTAAGAATAATAATTGCTCCATTTATCATAAAGACATGTTCTATGCAAATGCCGAATTACTAGATGGTCTTTATGTTTTGAATCTCCAAAAATCCAACAATTCTTCTGTCTATAACATAACTACCAAGAAATTTAAGTCCAATGACTTAAATTCAACCTATCTTTGGCATTGTCGCCTTGGCCATATAAATGAGAAACGCATATCAAAACTCCATCAAGATGGACTTTTGAACTCATTTGATTTTGAATCATATGATACATGTGAATCTTGTCTATTGGGTAAGATGACAAAGGATCCCTTTACTGGACACAGTGAAAGGGCCAATGAATTATTGGGCCTAATACATACAGATGTATGTGGACCATTAAGTTCAGATGCCAGAGGAGGTTACAAGTACTTCATTACATTTACTGATGACTTCAGTAGATATGGTTATGTCTACTTGATGAGACACAAATCTGAATCATTTGAAATGTTCAAATCTTTTCAAAATGAAGTACAAAACCAACTTGGCAAGACAATCAAGGCACTTCGATCTGATCGAGGTGGAGAATATTTGAGCCAAGATTTTTATGACCATCTTAGAAGTTGTGGAATCATTCCACAACTAACTCCTCCTGGAACACCACAATGGAATGTGTGTCTGAAAGAAGGAATCGAACCTTATTAGATATGGTTCGATCTATGATGAGTCTAACGGATCTTCCACTTACCTTTTGGGGTTATGCACTTGCAACAGCTGCGTTCACACTAAATCGAGTTCCAACCAAAGCGGTTGAAAAGACACCATATGAGATGTGGAATGGTAAAAAGCCAGTTTGTCTTTTCTTAAGATTTGGGGTTGTGAAGCTTATGTAAAACGTCAAGTTTAAATAAGCTGGAACCCAAGTCTGACAAATGTTTTTTTGTGGGGTATCCTAAAGAGACTAAAGGATACTACTTTTACAATCCCATTGAGAACAAAGTGTTTGTTGCTCGGAATGGTGTCTTTCTAGAAAGGGAATTTATTTCTAAAGGAACCAGTGGGAGCAAGGTACAACTCGAAGAAATTTGAGAACCACAAGATAACATTGAACCGCCTGTGGATGCTCAAAGTCAACAAACCATTGTTGACACACCACCTGTAGCACAAAATTTACGTAGATCTGATAGGATACGTCATGAGCCCGAGAGATATGGATTTCTTGTGACTGATAATCATGATGTATTGTTAGTGGATCAAAATGAACCTACTACCTATCAAGAGGCTATGTTAGATCCAGACTCTGAGAAATGGTTAGAGGCCATGAAGTCTGAAATCCAATCCATGTATGATAATCAGGTATGGACCTTGATTGAGCCACCTGAAGGTACAAAGACCATTGGGTGCAAATGGGTTTTCAAAAAGAAAACTGACATGGATGGTAAAGTGCATACTTACAAAGCAAGGCTAGTTGCAAAAGGTTTCAAACAAACTCATGGCATAGACTATGATGAAACTTTTTCACCTGTAGCCATGCTTAAGTCTATTAGAATTCTATTGCCATTGCTGCATATTATGACTATGAGATTTGGCAAATGGATGTTAAAACTGTGTTTCTTAATGGAAACTTACTTGAGGATGTGTACATGACACAACCTGAGGGTTTTGTACAACCTGAGAATTCTAGTAAAGTATGCAAGCTTCAAAGATCCATTTATGGTTTGAAGCAGGCTTCTCGGAGTTGGAATCTTCATTTTGATGAATCAGTCAAAGAGTTTGGATTTATCAAAAATGAAGATGAACCTTGTGTTTACAAGAAAGTTAGTGGGAGCGCCATTGTATTTCTGGTCTTATATGTTGATGACATTTTACTCATTGGGAATGATATCCCTACCTTGCAGAGTGTCAAGTCTTGGTTAGGGAAATGTTTCTCAATGAAAGACTTAGGCGAAGCTGCCTATATCCTAGGGATAAAGATCTATAGAGATAGATCTAAGAGGCTGATTGGTCTAAGTCAAAGTACTTACATAGACAAAGTACTGAAAAGGTTCAGTATGCAAGATTCAAGAGAGGATACTTGCCTATGTCTCATGGTATTACACTTAGCAAATCTCAGTGTCCTAACATAAAAGATGAGCGAGAGCGCATGAGTAAGATTCCTTATGCTTCAGCAATAGGATCTATCATGTATGCTATGTTGTGCACTAGACCAGATGTCTCTTATGCTTTAAGCATAACGAGTAGATACCAGTCAGATCCCGGTGAGAGTCACTGGATGGCTGTCAAGAACATTCTTAAGTATCTGAGAAGATCTAAAGATGTGTTCTTGGTGTATGGCGGATTGGAAGATGATCTGGTTGTAAGTGGTTACACAGATGCAAGCTTTCAATCTGACAAAGATGATTTTCGATCGCAGTCAGGATATGTGTTTTGTTTAAATGGTGGTGCTGTTAGCTGGAAAAGTTTGAAACAAAGCACTGTTGCTGATTCTACAACTGAAGCTGAATACATAGCAGCATCTGATGCAGCAAAGGAAGCAGTTTGGATCAAGAAGTTTATTACTGACCTTGGAGTGGTTCCTAGCATCACAAATCCTATTGATGTTCATTGTGACAATAATGGTGCTATCGCACAAGCAAAAGAACTAGGTCACATCAGCGATCCAAACACATTCTTAGGCGTTATCATCTCATTCGAGAAATCATTGAGAGAGGTGACGTAAAAATATGCAGAGTTCCAACAGATGACAATGTTGCTGATCCATTGACTAAGCCTCTACCACAAGCAAAGCATGATCGTCATGCTAGGTTCATAGGTATTAGATACATTGATGAGTGGGCCTAGTGCAAGTGGGAGATTGTTAGTAATAGTGCCCTAGGCCTATTGTATGGACATGGTATTTTGAATATTTATGAGCATTTACTATTATCATAATTTGCATGTTTATTATATAATAATGTCCTTGAATAATATTATGAATTATTCTAAATGTCCCTAATCGGTTATTGTTGTGGGAATAACAATAAATTAATATTAGTATGAAATTTGATTGATATTCATGGGATGAATATGTGTATGAGATACAAATCAAATTTATATGTATTTGTTGAGAACAAATATTGGACAAGACCCGCCTTGAGATTAATACATGGATCAAAGTCATAAGTTAATCTCTAGTAGTTGTGTTATTAAATCTTAGACCTGAGATTGCTATAGTTCTCAACATGAGAAATATTATGTTTTGACATAATCAAATATTGTTTTTAACCGGATGATTATAAAGATTATGCTTGAACATAATAAGAATCATGTAGTGAGATATGAGTGATTAAGATGAAATTTGTCCCTCTTATTATAAGAGAGATATCTCTGGGCCCCTCGATGATTGAGACTGAGAAATGCATGGCCATGCTCAAATGAATTGATGGAGATCAATATCATTTGTCTAGTCAGTCTAATTGGGTTTCGAGAAATTAAAGATAGAGCGATATAAGGTTGACTTTATCCATGCCTTATATTCTATCAAGATATCATGTGACAAAAGGATTATGACAATAGCTACTTTAAGGTTGTCTCGGAACATGAGCTTTTCATTTAACTTGGGTAGTCATAATGTCTTGCTAGAGACCGCTTATGACTTGTAGGATCAAAATGTGATTTAGGCTTACTGCCAACGTTAATTGAACCTATAGGGTCGCACACTAAGAACGAACAATAATGGTTACGGTTTGTTACTCTCTATAGTAATTTAAAATGATGAGATTATTTTAAATTACAAATAATAATTAGTTGTCATTTATATTCAAGTTTAATTTTGAGAAAATTTAAATTCATAATTTAAATTATGACAAGTAATTAATTTGTTATATTTTTTATTGGATAAGAAAATAATCCATAAATATTTTGGTTAAAAAATAAATTCCTTATTTGGTAAGGAAAGGATTTAAATTGTTATTATTTAAAAGGAGTTTTAAATAAATATTGATTAAAATCCTAGTTAACCAAAACCCCTAGCAGACTTGTATATATGATATATACGTTTTAAAGTCCATTGGGCATTTGAAAGGTCATGTCCGATTGGGCATTTGAAAGGTCGCGTCTATTGGGGCATTTGAAGGGTCGTGTCTTTTCCCTTAAAATAGATAAGTAGAGAGTTGGAAACTAATGGTTTTTTTTTATGAAAAATGGACTTGTTGAACTAGCATTCAAAAACTATTTTGGTATTCGTTCGTGTGTGGATACTTGTAGAGGGTGGTCGTCTTTCTGAAAGGCAGCACCTTTGAAGATCCGAGCAAACCCAACACAAGAACAGACGGATTACATACTGATCAACAAAAGGTAATAATTTTTTTTTATCCTTCTTTCGATTTTATGAAACGCATGTGATTCTTGGTAGGGGTTATGGAATAAATTTTTTTTGTTTCCACTGCCATTTTATTCCAATTAGATTGGGATTTTTCATTCCGTAACTCTACACTTTGGTGGCGAGGTGGACTTTTATGGTGAGAGGGTTGGGGTTCTTCTCCGAGACCTTATTCTCCTTCTTCTTAGTTTGCTCGGCTTGGGCTGATCTTCTTGATTCTTTGACCCTGGCATATTTATCCACCAGAGCCATTATGTTAGAGAGGTTCTTTGGGTAATTGACCTCCAAGGCTAAGTAGAAGTCTCCCTCCTTAGATACTCCACCTGCTAAGGCAGATATGGCTACCTCATGGTTGAGGTGGTCTACCTCTAGCATTGCCGTATTGAAGTGGCCAAGGTAACTTCTCAAAGAGTCCCCCTCTCGTTGTTTGACCTTGGAGAGGGAGTCGGATTTCCTTCGGTGGCAGTGACTACTGACAAACTGACTGATGAATAGACAGCTCAGTTCATCAAAGGAACTGATGGAACTCGGCTTCAAATCGTTAAACCAAGTTCTGGTGGATCCCCTAAGAGTAGAAGGGAAGGCTCGGAACAAGATCGCATCCGATGCTACATGGAACATCATGATGGATCAGAAGCTGCTTTGATGATCATCAGGATCAGTGGATCTATGGTACGAATCGATGGAGGGGAGCTTAACATGGGGAGGGATCACCTCCTACATGTCTCCTCGGTGAAGGTAATGCCCTATTCTGCCTTCGATTGGGGAGGATGAGCCTGCTTGACAACATTCAGCTCTTGATGCCACTCCTGATGCATCTCATGGAGTTGTCGTTGAACTTTCTCATCATGGGTGGTAGGAGAGATAGGATGAGGGGACCGTGGTCGCGGCGTCGAGTCATGGCGAGAGTACTCTAGAGAAAGAGATCGAGCTCGCTGAGATCTAGGCGGGCTCTTTCCCCAGCCCCCTGCAGTGCCGGTTTAGGTCCTTTGCAATTGGGTTGCTGAAGGCGGCTTGTGACTTCGAGCAGACCGAAAGAAGAGATCACTGGCAAAACATGGGCAACAGCTCCATCGGGAAGTTGTGGAGCTGGGGTAGTTGGATGGGAAACTCTATGGAGCTCCTGTACTAGCTGAGCTAGAGCTTGAACTTGCTGGACCAACGTGGCGAACTGATCCTGGGTGACCACGGTCGCCAGTGGTGAGAAAATCTCGGTCGGCGATGGCTGTGAAGGTGCCATATTGTTTGTGGGATCAGGCATCTGGGAAGTGGCCTGATCCTGAGCATCCAAAGTTGCTTTCCTTCGATTGGCCATTAAAGGATTATTCTTCTGATTCTAAGCCTTGTCTCCTTAATTAAAGTTTATGGGACTTGAGGCCCTTCCTCTAGCGCCAATCTGTTGCTGTGAAATTTTATTCTCCGACTCGGGTGCGACTCACGTCAGGATCCGGAAGATGATCTTCTATCTGGGTGAACCTGCAAGACAGTCCTCACGCAAGAAATGTTGGGGGTGGCTCCTGCATAAGACCCTCCGACGCCCAAGTCAATGGAGATTCACAGCAAGCAGACATGAGGAGAAGGCTCTTGCAGGAGAGTCCATCAAGAATGGCCTCTCAAGAGCTGAAAACCCTGCTTAAGCTTCAATGGATTCTCAGTTAGAGAGTGGGCATACCTGCGGAAGCCTTAGGATAAGGTATTTATAGACTCTTGGAATGATGGCGGGTTGATAGCTGACTTCTTGGACGTGTCTTAGAAAACTAAAAGATGGTATGATTCAAATTTGATTCCAATCTGTTTAGTTACTGGGCCGGTGAGATACGAATCCTGTTAGTTAGAGGATCAACGGCCAAGGGAGAGATAATTGATGTTTGAGATTGGGCATTAAGCTATATTCGACTTCATCGGCTTTATTTCCTTCTTGGGAATGCTGGGAACTGACATGGTCTAAATCCCGCCAAATAATCAGGGATTTGATTTTTTGTTGATCGTGATCGGAGGGTCATATTCGGTTTCTAGTTTCCATTCCAGGAAGATTATTCTGGAATTTGGGTGACTAGAGGCCTCGGCGTAATGTTAAACAACATAAGCATTTAAGCCGAAAAAGAAGTACCTCGGTCCTGTCGAAGCATGAAAATGGCTCAGTCCTGCCGAGGCATGAAAATTTATCTTTTTCCAAGATGTGACAGTTGGCGGGCAGAAATCAAAAATGATCCTAACCTTTTTGCCACATGCACAAATATTAACGCAATTATGATTTTACCCCGCATCAAAACTAAAACTAAATTTTTAAAATTTTAAAATATTAAATATAGTATTAATATTAAATGTAATATTAATATAATTATTATCATATGCATATTAAATCTATAATAAATATACTAAATAATTATAATAATTATTTAATTATAATAATGTATTTTAAGTAATTATTTATATTAAAACATAGTTTTCTAAAATTTTAGGCAATATATAATTATAGTAAATATATTATATATTAAAATATATTCTATTGCTAAGTGTTATTTATTTATTTTATATTATGTTAAAATAATATTATTATATTAATTGTTATATATTTTATATTGTATACCATTTTTATTTTTGAAAATATTGATATGTTTTGGCTTCTTTACAATTTGCAAATTTTTTATATGAAATTAAATTTAGTTTAATTTAAATATTTATAAATTTTTAAATGATAAATATTTCATATTTTATTTTTAAAACATTAGATAAAATTTTAATTAAATCTAATGTTAACATAATGTCATATTTATTGAATATTGAAATCATGTGCATATAAGTACATAATAAACATACTATATATATATATATATATATTATATTAATTATTAATAATATTTTAAAATAATTACTTATATTAAACATAGTTTTGTATAATTCTATACAATGTAGAATTATAATAATTATGATGTATTTATATATATTATATTGCTACGTGTTATTTATATATTTTATATAATTATATAAAAAAATAGTATTATTAATTATTATATTTTTAGATTAAATGATTATATATTTTGGAATATTGATTTGTTTGGCTTCTTTTCAATTGCCAAAACAAAGGTATTTTGATATGAAACTAAATTTAGTTTAACTTACATATTAAATATTTAAATATTAAATTAAATATTCAATAAATATTTAAATATTATCATGTACATGTCAATATATAAAAATACTTAATAATTTTAAGAATCATTTAATTATAATATATTTTATAAATAATTATATTATAACATAATTTTGTAAAATTTTATACGATATATAATTATAATAACTATGATATATTTATCATATATTTTATTACTATGAGTTATTTATATATTTTATATGATTAAGGTGCTACTTTTTCATTACTACAACTTGGGAGGATTTGATACCTTCTAAATCTAGAGTTAATTGGTGTAACTTAGTATGGTTCTCTAAGTCTATTACAAGGTATACACTAATATATTTAAAAATATTGATTTGCTTTGGTTTCCTTTCAATTGCAAACAAAGGTAACTTATTAAATTTATTTTAACTTAAATAAATATCTAAACATTAAATTAATACCCAACAAATATTAAATATTTATAATATTAAACTAAATCTAAAATTTTTCTTTCTTAAATATTAAATATAATATTAATATTAAATGTAATGTTAATATAATGTAATATATTAAATATTTAAATATATCATGTGCATATGAAATATAAAATAATATTCTAAATAATTATAATAATATTTTTAATTAATTATTTACATTAATTAATTTTGTAAAATTTTATACAATATATAATTTTAATAGTTATATTTTATATTTATAATATATTCTATTACTAGGTATTATTTATATATTTTATATAATTATGTAAAAATAATATTATTATGTTAATTACTATATATTTTATAATTTATATGATTATTATATTTTGAAAATATTGATTTGCTTTGGCTTCTTTCCAATTTGGAAAAAAAGTATTCTTTATATGAAGTTAAATTTAGTTTAAATTAAATATTAAATATTTAAATATTTATAAATAATTAAATAACAAATTAAATTTAATATTTTTAAATTATTAAATACAATATTAATATTAAAGCTAACGTTCATATAATGTCCTATATTTAAATATTGAAATATAATGTGCATATAAATATATAAAAATATACTAAATATATAAAATTATTTATTTATAATATTTAAAATAATTAATTATTAAAAATAATTTTGTATAATTTTATACAAATAGAATTATTATATTATATCACATATTTATAATATATTCTATTGCTACATCTTATTTATATTTTATATAATTATGTAAAAATAATATTATTATATTAACTATTATATATTTTATAGAGTATATGATTATTGTATTTGGAAATATTGATTTGTTTTGGCTTCTTTTCAATTTTCAAAATGAATGTATTTTTTATACATAAAAATTTATGAAAATAATATTATTAAATCTATCAATATATATTTTATTGCATATGATTATTATGTTTGAAAATATTGATTTCTTTTGGCTTCCTTGCAATTGGCAAGACAAAGGTAATTTATTAAATTTAGTTTTTAAAATATTAAATATAATATAAAACATAATTTAGAAAAATTTTATAGAATATAAAATTAGAATAACTATATCATATATTTATATATATTCAATTGCTGCATTTTATCTATATACCTTATATAATTATGCAAAAATAATATTATTATATCAATTATTATATATTTTATATAGTGTATGATTATTATATTTGAAAATATCAATTGTTTTTGGCTACTTTTCAATTTGCAAAAACAAAGGTAATTTATTAAACTTAGTTTAATTTAAATATCAAATATCTAAATATTGAATTAAACACTCAATAATATTTAAATATTTAATATTAAATTAAAATTTAAATATCTAAAATATTAAATATTTAAATATTAAATTATAAATGATATTTTTAAAAGAGCAAGTAAAAAAGTTTAAACAGAATACCATTAACTCCTACAAAACCAAGTTCTTTATCTTTATTTTCTTTATTTAATGAGAAATAGTGAGAGCATTTTTAAACTAATTTTGGTTATTTACTATTTTAACATTATACTTTTCAAAAAAAATATTTTATTTCATACACCAAAAGCATTTTCATATATATTTTATATTTTCTATAACTAAATTAGAGAGAAAATTTATTTTAAAAATCATACATGTCTTTCAATTTTTTTAATTTTTTTTGTTTTCTCAAAGAAAAGAATGTAGCATTAGGTTTAAGCTACTTGGTACTATTATTTTTAGATTTTTACACAATCAAGTTCAAACAATATTTATTCACTTAAAATAGTCTTGTCGTAGTAGTTCTCTCAAATTGCACAACTTTTGCATGAGATCCAAAATACATTAATAGCCTCATAAGAAGTGGCCTGGGAATTGATTTTTTTTAATGAAATAAATATATTGCATCACTTTTGTGCTTTGTGGAGAAATTTACATACTCTAACTGGACAAATATTAGTAGGAAAAAAACAAAAAAATTGTTACAAAAATCATGATCCTTCACATGTGAAGCATGACTTGATTAAACCTAAATATTGTTTCTAATAATAAAAATTATAAAGTGACTTGCTTACAAAAAATTATAAAGTTAAAAAAGATATATGCAAGTCTAAAATATTGTTTCTAATAATAAAAAATAAAGAAAAATAATGTTTTTTTTTAAAAAAAAACTTATTGAGTTATTGGAGAAAACCAAAATATTAGGAGTAAAATCATAAAATCCCATCAGAGGCGGGACTCCGGGCGGCGGCGGCGTTTCGTGTTTGCCGGTGACGGAACTGGAAACCGAAAGAAACAGAGATTCCGAAAGAACTAAGAAGAGAGGAAGACTCTTCTTAGACAAGAGAGAAGAGCGTTTCTCATTCTCCTCTTATCCCAAGAACACGAGAGAGTGTTTGAAAGACGAGTGATGGTTTAACAGCAATGAGCTATATATATATATTTTATAAAAAATTAGGTCTTAACTCTTAACTGCCAAGATATCGTCAATAGACAGCGGACCAAGTCGAGGTACGTGGAGGATCTCACTAGAAACAATCGGTCGACTTATAAGAACCCAAAAAAAATGAAGACTTACGAATCCAAAGACGGAAGAGGATCTCATCGGAATCGGAATGAATCGGTCGACTTGCAAGAACCCAAGAAGAAGAGTTACGAATACGGAAGAAAGAAGGGCTTATTCTATATTATATAGCTCTTTAATCACAAAAATAAAAATAAAAATACAACTAAAAACAAATCCAACCAAACAAACAAACAAGAGGGCTTATGTGTTCGAAAAAAGTTTAGGAAAGAGAAGCTGGATGTAATCCCGGGATCCACAAGCAATAAACAAGAAGATTTGGATAAGATCTTTGGGGAGTTAGATATGGATAAGTTTGCCTTTATCCAAAATTACCGGAGCTTTTTGGATGAAGTTTTCAGGGGTCAAACCAGCTGCAACTAGGAGTCCTTTATTAGCCTATCCAACGCCCATCAAAGGATAAGATTTACAAGAGTTTGGGCGGTGCATTAAAAGAGGCGGTGCATGAGGATAAGATAAGAACTGGTGAAGCTTTGGATAAGGCAACGGCTGCACTATAAATAAGAGGGCAGAGGTCTTCGGGAAGAGCATTGAACAGAGAGGAATCAAGGAGAATCTAATCCAACCGGCCATCAATTGAAGGCGAGAAGGAGGAGAAAGAGAAAAGACGATCGGAGCCAGAGCCGTTGAGGAACTTCCTACGGGCGATCATCTACGGGTTACGGTGAGTGATCTTGTAACCTGAGGTGGTGAGTGATATTGTAACCTGAGGGAGAGATCGGTGTGAGATTTCTTGCAGTGCTATGGCACAGATTCATCTTGTCTTCTTCTTGGGATTGTTATTAATCAAAGAGGTTGGGGTATAGTTTACCCTGTACATCTTGTGTTGGGCTACCTTGATTTGGGCCTTGTTGGGCCGATCTATGAGCCATTTTGAGCCACTTTTTGGGCCCTGTAGTGGGCCGAGAATGGCAAAGTAAATATATGGCCCGAATCATGATTGAATCTAGTTTCTTTGGATATTTTTAAATCCCCATTTGGACAAATGTATTGAGAGATATTCGAGCTCAAAGTCGGGCCCGTGAAGTGGTCTGGTAGAGTTTTAAGAATCATTTTATTATTCAGATTTTAAAATTTTAATAATGTAAAATGATACTGTAGGTACCCAGGTATCCAAATAGTTGTGTTATCAATTGGAATTTGCATACTGAGGTAAGTAAGCCAAGTATTATAATTTTATAAATTATTTAATTTATAAATTGTGAACTTACAGTTAAATGTAATTATGTTAATCTTGCAAAATTATGTTGTTACTATCGAGATGATAATATGCAATTATGATAATGACAGTAAAAATTTATGTGTCGCCGCAGTTCTTATATGACAGATTATGATATGACAGATTATGATATGACAGATTATGATATGGTATAATACTGGTAACATGACCCTTCCTCTTAGGGGATATTTAAGAGTGATACACAAGATGAGTACTGTAGGGCCATGGGACATATAAAAGAAAACAATGACAGTATAAACATTGTTTTGTTTACATCGCATATTCTAGTATTTATTATTTAATTAAGCTTCCAAATTGTTTTGATATGATGACATGAATATGCTGATAGTATAATAAATGTAATTTGAAATTGTATTAGGCTTACTTATTAAGTGTGAGCTCATAGAATTCTCTCAATGTTTTTCAGAGCCTCAGGAATGAAGAAGGATATTTGGGATAGACGGAGCTTTTATTAAATAAATTTAGTTCTATTATATTGATATAGTTCAGTGTTGCTTGTGTGTAGGGCTGGTAGCCCAAGACTGATAATTATGGTTTGTAATAAATCATGAATTCGGATTTTTGTTTTATATTGATTTATGTGATAAAGTTCGAGACGCCTTGCATGCCTGGCATGCAGCGGGTTGTCACCCTAGCTTGAATTTTGGAACTGGGGCGTGACACTGGAGCTCGCCCAACGGGACGCGGGAGAATTGAGAAGAAACGCTCTCTCCGCAGAGATTGAAGCCGTCAAGAATGATAGAGAGCCTCCAAAGAACTAGAGAGAGACTCCCCGTCTCGGTGGCCGACCTTTGTTTGTCTGGACATTCCGTATGGTATGGCTTTATTTCCTCGGATTGCTCTGCCTGGTCGTATTCTCGAGTGTCCAGTTTTTTGGGACTGAGCTCTGTCGGCTCATTCTTTCTATCCCTCTTTTTTCGGGTGCTAGTACTGATACCAGGGTGTGGGGGAAATCTTGCTTGTCTCGTGCTCCCATGAGGGACCTCCTATCTATGTTCAGAGCCCACCCTCAAGATTCGATGGATGGGGATTGGATTTGGCATCTGCATGTTCACCCTAGAGTGAGACTTTTCATCTGGAAGCTGGCTCGGGGAATTTTTCCTACCTGCTCCCTTCTCTCGCGTCGAGGTTTGAGTATATTGCCCACATGTCCAGTGTGTGGTATTGAGGAGGAAATGGCAGATCATGCTATATTCTATTGTGCCAGGGCTAGACAAATTTGGCAACTCTCTGGTACTTGTCCCTGGGTGGACAGTTCTGACTCCCACCATATTTCTTTCCTGAGACTGTTTAAGCAGGGAATGGGAAGGAGTACCTACTAGCGGGGTCCATTATAGGCTTATTTTGCTTATCAGATATGGCTATCCCGGAATCAGATTCTATTCTCGGACATGATTCTTCCTCCTCGCAGGGTTCTCAGGGCAGCTGCATCCCTTTATGCTGAGTATACCTCCCATAAGGGTATGATTTTGCAAACCTTGGCCACTGGGGCTCCCCTGCTGCTGCAGGAGCGAACCATCGTACAGTTTTTATTTCTTGGAAGCCCCCTTCTCTAGGGTTTGTCAAAATTAACTTTGATGGGAGTGTCCGCGGCAGAAGTGCTGGATCAGCTTATGTTATTCGTGATGCGGATGGTATGATGCTGGCGGCAGGGCGTTTTGGTCTACTTGACTCCTCGGTGCCTTTGACCGAGCTCTATACGGCATGGGCAGGTTTATCCTATGCTGTTCGGATCCTGGGCGGCCGCAGTCTCATCATTGAAGGTGGTTCCATTACTGTTATTCGATGGATTCGACAGGAGCATAGTTCCCACTTGCCTCTTATGCCTTTATTATGTGACATCTGCTTTATGATTTTGGAAGCTTCTAATATCCAGATTCGTCATGTCTATCATGAAGCCAATGCTGCTGCAGACTGGATTGCTGCCAGGGTGGCCTCTCACTCTGGTTATTGGAGATGGAGATCGGGAGATCATTGTTCTCTGTTTTTGTCCTAGTTATTAGTTTATATATCAGGTCTAATCCAACTTAGAATGGAGTGAATCACCGTTTGTACCCAAAAAAAAAAAACTAGAGAGAGACTGACAACGATAAAGAGGATTTGGGAAATGTTTGGATAAATAAATGAATTTTATTTTAGATCCAATTTTCTAACCCAGTTCGAATCGAGTAGCTTCTCGGCATAGCATGGAATCGAGGACTCAATTCAAAGCTTGATGTCATGGGCCTCATGCTCAGAAGAGTTGTTGGGACCTGTGGCTTAGATTTTCCACCTTGACGATTTACCCCGATTATTTTTTAGTTCAGTGAAGATGAAGTCACCGTGATTTGTCAAGTTATTTTTTTAAAAAAATTGTCAAAAAAATATTATTCAAATACAACTTTAGGCAAAATGAATACACATGCAAGTGAAAGCTATTCACAGATGGAGTCATACCTCCAATGTCATTATAGTGGAGATAAATACATAATGAGTGTTCCTAGTAACATCAGTTGAAGGTCCAAAATTGCAAATAATAATAATATTATTATTATTAAAGGTTTTGTAAACAATGGGCTACAACTGACTCCAGGCTTGTTGGGCTTGGGTAAATCTCTGAGCCTGAAGCTTCGGTGATACAAATCCAAGCTTTGCTAAGGACCCATAATACCTATTGCAGGGTATTCACTGATCTATAAAAGCGTGAATGAAGGTAAGAAATGGGAAGAGACTGATCCTATGTTCTCTGTCAGCGACTGACTACATGAAATGTCAAAGATGGGAGATTGCATGAAAAACAGTGGAACAGTCTGCCAAAGCTTTAGTCCAATTTGTCAATGGATGGATGAATTTTGCCTGTCATAGCCTAAGCCCGATTGGTTAATTGATGAATTATGTATGTTGTGAACCATCACCTCATGGAATTTAATGCTCCATGATACTTGTCTTCGTTCCTATATTTGAAAGCTACTTTGGAGCTATGTGGATCAAAAGAATAGTACAACTTTATTAATGGTCATGCTTGGTGATGTGGTCGATGGCGCCACGTAGACATTAATGGCAGAGCTAACTGATGGCGTAAACGGAAGCAACGGTAGCGTCCCTCCGAGGCAGCCCCACTCTCCAGCAAAACGCACTTCTCCAAGTTGGCCCCAGCGGTCCCGACTCCACCAAGTCAGTCCCCAGCAGCCCCGACTCCTCCAAGTCATCCCCGGCGGCTCCGACTCCTCCAAGTCGGTCCATGGCGGCTCCGACTCCTCCAAGTCGGTCCTCGATGGCCCCTGGTAGGCCCACCTACCGCCTAGCCCACGCCGCCTGATACAACAAAGTCCACCTACCGTCTGACCTGCGCAGCCTGACACAGGTAGGCCCATCTACTACCTGACTCACTCCGTTGATGGGATCAGGCCCACCAACCGCCACGCCGATGTGCTCGATGGGATCAGGCCCACCGACTAGCTCCTGTTCACATAATCGCCACATGCCCAGCAGACATTCCTCTTCACGAAACTCCACGTGGCTAATCCCCAGATGGATACCGAAGGCCTATAAAAAGGTAAGAGAATCCAAAATAAATGTACATTCGTTTACACACTCTTTAACCCTAGAAGATACTCTGATCCTTAGAGTTTTCTTCCTGAGAGCTTCTTTGAGCTCACTCTCTGCTATGATCTTGGTTGCTAACTTGATCGTCGAAGGGTCCCCACCGGAGCTTCCTCCGGTTCCAGGACTTCTTGCAAGCCACTTGCTCCAGAGAGAACTGCACTAGCAGATGGAGTTTCTTCCTGACGTTCAATTCTAGTGATCAAGCGTCAACAGATTGGCGTGCCAGGTAGGGAAAAGAAAGACGAGCTCTATAACACTTGTTTGCGAGTTTTTCTCTCCCCCTTCATCAACAATGGTGGTGACGCGTGCTCAAGATGCCTCTTTCAGTTATTCTGGGGGCAGCTCCAACCGGCGGAACAACAAGAGGCCAACCTCTCTGCTGCTAACCCTCCGGCCACTCCCGCGCCACCAGCTGCTCAAGCCGAGCAGCTAGCCGCGCTTACCCAACAAGTCCAACCTCTCACGGCGATGATCCATGAACTCCGGGAGCAGTAGTTCGTGGCCACTCAGCATCAGTCCGCTCTACCTACACCACCGCCTGCTGCAATGGCCAGTTAGCAGTCTGCACGGGGAAGATCCCCCCGTCGGGAGACTGGTCACCGTCGTGCCTCTCCCAAAGGGCACCGCCAGATGCCCCTCAAAAGGTCACGCTCTCCCGCTCATAGCCCGGGCTAGTCTTCCCCAGAGCCCCGGCACCAGGAAAAGCCAAAACGGAGGCACCACCACCCTCGCTCTTCCCCTTCTTCTTCTTCATCATCTTCTGGGCCACCAAAGAAGATGTTAGCCATCAATCGCTAAGCAGAAGAATGCTTGGATGAATACCATCAGTGGCCAAAGGAACTCACCAGAAAAGTCAACAACCAGCTGGAGGAAAAGTACGACACTCGACCTCCTTACACTTGCCGAATCTTGAATGAGCCCATCCCCTCTAGATTCCGTCTCCCCTAGCTGGATTCGTACGATGGTACGACGGATCCCCTCGGTCACCTCAAGAGCTACAAAACTCTCATGCAAGTCCAAGGGGCTACTGACGCCCTCCTATGCAAGGCCTTCTCCGCTACTATGTGGAAGGTTGCTCGTGCCTGGCATTCTCGTATGTCCCTGCACAGCATCGATTCCTTTTGAAAGCTGGAAAGGGCATTCCTGGCGCACCTCGATGCTTGTCGGAGGACTCCACGAGTTGCAGACAGCCTCTTCTCCATACATCAGAAGGAGGGGATGTTGCTTTAGGATTTTGTAGCCCGATTCAAGATGGCTGCCCTTGAAGTTTATCATTTGGACGATGCGGTGGCAACTCTGGTGCTGAAGCGGGGACTTCTCCCCTCCCGCTTTACTTTTTCTTTGGATAAGAAGCCACCCAGCTCCTACGCCAACCTCCTTATTCATGCCCAGAAGCACATTTGTGCGGACGAAGCCGATTTCACCCGCCAGGAGTCTGAGCGGGGCTCCAGCCGAAGGTTCGCTTGACCTGAGCCAATCCTCTCGCCCCAAGAAGTCCGAGCCACCATGCCGACCGAACAATAGGTGCTGAAGTCTCGCACCCAGGGAAAGCGAGCTCACGCCTCTTCTCGCCCCCCCCCCCCCCCCCAATCTCACATCCTCATGGAAATTGAGGGCGAGCCATATCTCTAACGCCCTCCTCCTATGAGGAAAGGCCTTCATCGCGACAAAAGCCGTTATTACCGCTTCCATCGGGACTATGGTCACGACATCGACCACTACTACAGCCTGAAATGCGCCATAGAGGAACTCATTCAATGGGATTATCTTGGGAAGTATGTCCAGAAGGCACCTCCGGCTGTTCCAACACTTATGGGGCCTCCACCTGCTCAGGCCATTGTCGACAATGCCCTGATGGAGAGGACAGTGGTGATAGTGTCCTGGGGGGCAGCCTCTTCATCCAAGCAGCCTAGAGGGAGTGGGGACCTAGATGATGTAATCCCCAGAGGGAAATTAGCCAGGGTTGATAATGTAAACAATGAGGGCGTCATTGTCTCGATGACGATCGCCAAGCACCCTATAAAGAGGATCCTGGTTATAGTGCAGCTCGGCTGACATCATTACCTACGACGCATTTGTTAGGATGAATTTATCTCTTGACTCCCTTCAGCCAGTGATGGCTCCTCTGGTCGAGTTCTGTAGTACCCGGTTCAAATGAACCAGGCTTGGTTCAGATGAACCAAACTCCAAACTGTTGGGTTCCCCGGACTGACGCTTCGCTCCAGGTGAAGCGCTTAGTCTTCCGGGAAACCCTGATCCGAAGCGCTGCACAGGTGATTAAATAGAAGGAGAAGGACTCCTTCCTTCACACTGGTGCACTTCATCCATCAGGTAATTTCCTGATCCAGAGAGAGAGAGAGAGAGCGTGAGAGAGAGAGACAGACAGGGAGACAGAGAGAGCGCAGGAGGCAGAGAGAGGAATCAGCCGATCGATCCCTTGGTTCAGGTCCAGCGGCGTGCTCGCCACCTCGCCGGGCCTGAGATTTGGCCGGCGACCCCGCCGGCACCGGGGGAGGTGTCCGGCAGGGTGGTGGTGGAGAGAGAGAAGAGAGAGAGGGCCAATTGGCCCTTCTCTCGTGCAGTGGCGGAAGCCGAACCGGCTTGTTAGGCTTCCGCCGGTTGGTTCGGGCCCAGCGGCGTGCTCGCCGCCTCGCCGGGCCCGAGCTTTGGCCTGTCGCCTCCACCGGCGCCGGGCGTGCGTCCGGTGGAGGTCCGGCCGGCCAAGGTGGCCGGCTGTGCCGCCGGCACAGTAATGTGCCGCACGGATGAGAAAGAGAAGAGGTGATAAATTGAGAGAGAGAATGTGGGATTGGTGGCCGGCCGCGACGGCGGCCGGCTCTGGCCCGGCCACCGGTGGCCAGGTCGCCCTCAATTTGGCCGGCGGTGGCCCTGGCCGCCGGCTAAGTCCCCATCTCCTGTTCGGTGAAACAGGGGATCGGGTGGGCTGTGATGAACCGGGCCGGCTGGGCCGGCCGGTTCAGGGCCTTTTGGGCCGTGCAGCATTAAAAGTTTGGACTAATTTTTGAGCCCCGTAACGGGCCGGGATTAGCAAAATAATTATATGGCTAGAATCTGGGTGAATTCTAGTTTCTCGGGGTATTTTCATTTCCCCAATTGGATATGTATAGTGGGAGATATTCGAGCCCAAAGTAGGGCCCTTGAACTAGTCTAGGTAGAAATTCTAAGGGTCATTTTAATATTCATATTCTAATAAATTAATTGTGTAAATGATCCTGTAGGTGCTCAGACATCTGACTAGCTGATATATACCTGTTGGATTGCGTACTGAGGTAAGTAAGCCAGTTATCAGTATTTAATAAATTATTCAATATATGAATGTTTAAATTATGAATTATATTGACATGAAGAATTGTGAATGGCTAAATTGTAAGCAGATGAATATTATGAACACATGGTTGTTTATGTGCTATGATTCCATATGTGGATGCTATGCATGAGAGGTGCAGTTATTATTACATTGATGTTATATATTACATGCAATTGTTGAGTAAGTATAATCCACTGTTTATGCAAATAGAGATGTTATTGATATGTTTGTGCATGATGTGAGGTGCTGTTATGTGTCGCCGCGGTTCTCCTTTATCATGTCATACCACACACACGTCTAGAGGACGTGCTCTTCTTGTTTATGCCACACACACATCTAGAGGATGTGTTCTGCTTGTTTATGCCACCTACACGTCTAGAGGACGTGTTCTGCTTGTTTATGCCATTCACACATCTAGAGGACGTGTTCTGCTTGGGTTCGAGATGGCATCACGCATCTAGAGGATGTGTTCTGAGTTCTATGAGGTGGCATCACACATCTAGAGGATGTGTTCTGCTTGGTTTGAGGTGGCATCACACATATAGAGTATGTGTTCTGGTGGATTATGACATGGCATGACCCTGGTATCTGGACCCTTTCAGTAGGGGGATGCTTGTTGGTACACTATTGAGATATTGCAGGGCCGTGGGTCACATTTACAGTTACCATTGAGAGTATAAACAGTGGGTTTACTTACATTGCATGTTTGAGTATTTGTGGAATATTTAAGCATGCAGATCATTTATGTGCTTATTGATTACTATACTATGATTTGACTGTATAACGTGGCTTACTTACTGAGTGTAAGCTCACAAAAATCTTACAATGTTTTTGTCAGAGCCACGAGGTTGAAGATGGATTGGTGGGGTGATGGATCTTCTATTAAATAAAACAAGACCCATTATTTTATTGTAACCCCAGTATTGCTTATGTGTAGGGCTTGATGCCCAAACTTTATTATTGTGGTGTGTAAGGGTTTGTAACCCAAAACTTTTAATATTCAGTGATGTATTTGGCTTGGCTATATATATAATAATGTTATGTGTAAAAAATTTTATGATGCCTTGCGTGCCCGGCATGCGGCGGGTTGTCACCCTAGCCCGATATTGGGTCTGGGGCATGACAGCTTTAGTGGTATCAGAGCTTAGGTTTTGACCCTAGGGACACAGACATATTGACATGATAACACGTAGAGAACATATTTTGATGACATTATACTTAGAGAAACCTGACACTTTAGCTTATGATGATATTAACCACATCTAATTTAACAGGGAATAGATATGGCTCGCCGTACTAGGAGCCAACAGTATGAGGAAGACTCTTCGGCCGGTAATGCTGATCAGCCGATGGGTCAAGGAACTACTGGAGGTATGGCTCCTGCCAACCCAGTAGGAACTGAGCACCAGCGATTCCAGTCCGAGATGCTTCAAGCTCTCTCGGGTATGGCGCAGTCTATATAGGACATGCAGCATCAGAGTATGCAGTGGAAGCGTGGTGGGCCCATAACCCGCAGGACCTAGGTTATGATCTTAGGGACATATGCATAATGACACTCTAGGCAAAATACTTGGATGACGTTGAGACAATTATGACTTTCAAGGAATTTCAGGAAATTATGCTTTGGAAGCTTGAAATTTAAAGTTTATCAAGAATTACAAGTTTGATAGGAATTGAGAATGAACCATCGCAAGCCAATGATATTATGTGGGCTCCCTGGCTGGTAGCCTTGATCAGTGGGGAGGTCAAGGGGGCTTCTAGAGGTTTTAGCTCCATTAAACTTGTTGGAAATGATTCGTAGCACCTTTAAATAATATGGGAGATGAAATTTTAATTGGATATGCAATAAAGATAGATGAATATATGGAATAAACATAGTAGTGAAAAATTTTAATTGATGACTAATATGACTAAGATAACATCATATGTCCATATTGTAATTGAGTTGATATGTGGATTTGGAGTTAGTAAATCTAAATTTGAATGTGGATGTATATAATGAATTTTTAATAGTGAAACTTACATTGTTGATATTGTAAGTTAAGATTATGAGCTAATCTGCCGATTATAGAAATGATTAATATTGATGATATTTTGGGAATGAAATAGTTAATTACATGTTTTTGATTAATCACAATTGAGTACTTTCTGAATTTGAATCTGGATGGATAAGTATATATAGTGAATTTTATTAAGAGAACTTTTATTATGGATATTGCATGTTCAAAACTGATTGTTAATTTGCTAGATGTGGAGATGGTTGATATTGATGCTAATGAAATAGTTGACTGCATATTATATCTTGATGGACCATTTAGTAAGAATATAAAATTTTAAATTCTGAGACAATTACTGTTTAAGTTTTTGAGAGCAGTAGACTCTATTAATCTTTAGAACTGATTTTGGCTATAAATGATCAAATATTTTGATGGTAGAAAGTGAAAGATTTTAGCAATAATGAGAATATGATTAACTGCACTGATAAAGAATTTCATGGGGATTTTCATCTGTTAATAGATTTCTAAATCAAGATATATCCATTAATTTATTATGCATACTTATTGTACCTTTCTTCATAGTATCTAAGTAGATATCTTTCTTCAGGATGGATAAATTATCAATCAGCCGTAAGTGACATGAATCTTTTCTAGGAAAAAAAAAAAGAAAAGAAGGGAGATGATTTTATTTTGACTATTGCTAATTATGGATTATGGTTAAGGATACATCTACTATCACTTTCAAGTCATAGAGAGATTACTATAATTTACAATTATGTCTTTCGGATGGTAAGTGCATTTTAATCTTTATTGACCTTATAAGTCTTGTATCCATCTGAGCTAGATTAGTGAAGTCACTTTGAGATATTTGAAGGGTTTAAATTAGTTGGTCATGTTATGGCATGGGACATTACATAATCTATAGATGATTTTGATAATCATTGGTAACGAAATAATCAATTCAAGAATTTGAATCATTTAAATTGCATTATTTATTGAGGATATACTGACCTATTCATGAGAAATTGATTGGTTATGGTGGTATTATTGATAATTATGAAGGAGATAAATTAATCATACTGATGATTAATGATGGCACTATTATTCAAAGAAATTAAATTAGTTGATTATGATAATTATGAAAAATATCCTAAATGATTGGCATAATGTTCATTGATGTTAGCTTGAAGTATTTAAGAGTGAAACCAAGTATGTTATGATGATTAAAATAAGTGTCGTAATGATTAATGGCACATTCAACTATTCAAGAGTTGAGAGAGCATTGGAAGAAAACTATCTTATATTTAATTCACAAGAATTTCGAATTGTCTTATCGAGGAATTATCAGTACCTGATGTTTTACTAACCTTAAGAACGGATAACATAATACATGTGATGGATTCTATGATATTTATAATGATTGTGTTGTGAGAAGTTAAGGTATATATATATATATAAAAAGGATGACAGGAAAGAAATACTTCTTAAGGAATTCAATTTTATTTGGTTGAAAGATCAAATTAATTGTTAAAGTTGGATACGTCATTTGGGTACCTAGGAATGAGATAAAAGTTGCTAGTGAGTATCTTTAATAGTACAAAATTTGTGGACATTTAATTTCGAGGATGAAATTTTAGTAAGATAAAGATGTTAATATTTGTTTTTAGTTTAATGGTAAACTGCATAAATTGAGTTTGTATCCATTTGTCTTTCTCTCCTAATTCGATGATGCCATCATAAGGCTTTGTGGATTAAGCTGAATTTCTGTCCAGCCTTCCACCCTCAAATAGATGGACAATCTGCATGAACCAATTAGCTTTTGATGATATACTGCGAGCCTGTGTGATGGATTTAGAAAGTGCTTGGTATAGCTTCTTACCCTTAGTGAAATTGCTTATTTATTGATTACCAAGCCAACATTCAAATGGATTCATTTAAATTGTCTATGATATAAGGTATAGATCCCCTTTTTATTGAAATAAAATGAGAGAGAAAATTTTGGTTACTGAGCTGGTTTAACAACTATGAAAAGTATCATTAATTAAAGCAGCTTCATGTAGCTCAGAGTTAATAGAAAAGTTATGTTGATGTTAAAAAGAAAGATTTGAATTTTCATGTTGAAAATCATTTGGAAGTCTTACTAACCAATTATGTAATGAGATTTGTGTTTAGAGGTGAATTGAGTCCATAATAAATTGGGCCATTTGAGATTTTGATCAAAATAAAGGAAGTAACTTATAACTTAGCACTGTCTTCGTTACTCTTTGGGGTATTCAATGTGTTTCATATCTTTATGACTGAGGAGGTATATTTCAAACCCCCGTTATGTGGTAGAACTTCAACCGATTTAGTTTAAGAAAGAATTGACCCATGAAGATCATTTTGTGCACATTGTGGACCGCAAGGATTAAGTTCTGAGATGGTGTAGTATTCCTTATGTTATGGAGTTGGGGAGGTTGCATACAGCTTAGCACTACCCCCGATCTTATTTGGAGTTCATAATGTATTCCATGTATCTATGCTGAGGAAATATGTTTCAGACCCCAGTCATGTTATAGCTTATGAGCCTATTCAATTGAGGAAGGATTTATCATATGAGGAACATCATGTGCGTATCGTGGACCGCAAGGATCAGATTCTAAGGCGGCGTACCATCCCGTATATCAAAGTTCAATGGAATAATCACTCTGAGAGGGAGGCTTCTTGGGAGCTGGAGGATGAAATTAAATCGAAGTATCCACAATTATTTGAAGGTAATTTATCTATCTAAGATTGTTGACTTTTGAGATTTATAGTATGCCAATTTCGAGGCCAAAATTTTTATAAGGAGGGGAGGATGTAGTACCCAGTTCAAATGAACCAGGCTTGGTTCAGATGAACCAGGCATGGTTCAGATGAACCAATCTCCAGACTGTTGGGTTTCCCGGACTGATGCTTCGCTCCAGGTGAAGCGCTTAGTCTTCCGGGAAACCCCGATCCGAAGCGCTGCGTAGGTGATTAAATAGGAAGGAGAAGGACTCCTTCCTTCACGCTGGCGCACTTCATCCATCAGGTAATTCCCTGGTCCAGAGAGAGAGAGAGAGAGCGTGAGAGAGAGAGACAGACAGGGAGACAGAGAGAGCGCAGGAGGCAGAGAGAGGAATCAGCCGATCGATCCCTTGGTTCAGGCCCGGCGGCGTGCTCGCCGCCTCGCCAGGCCTGAGATTTGGCCGGCAACCCCATCGGCACCGGGGGAGGTGTTCGGCGGGGTGGTGGTGGAGAGAGAGAAGAGAGAGAGGGCCAATTGGCCCTTCTCTCACGCGGTGGCGGCTTCTGCCGGTTGGTTTGGGCCCGGCGGCGTGCTCGCCGCCTCGCCGGGCCCGAACTTTGGCCTGTCGCCTCCACCGGCGCTGGACGTGCATCTGGTGGAGGTCCGGCCAGCCAAGATGGTCGCCCGTGCCGCCGGCACAGTAATGTGCCGCGCGGATGAGAAAGAGAAGAGGTGACAAATTGAGAGAGAGAATGGGGGATTGGTGGCCGGCCGCGGCGGCGGTCGGCTCTGGCCCGGCCACCGGTGGCCGGGCCGCCCTCAATTTGGCTGGCGGCGGCCCTGGCCGCCGGCTAAGTCCCCGTCCCCTGTTCGGTGAAACAGGGGATCGGGTGGGCTATGATTAACCGGGCCGACTGGGCCGGCCGGTTCAGGGCCTTTTGGGCCATCAGCATTGAAAGTTTGGGCTAGTTTTTGGGCCCCGTAATGGATCAGGATTAGCAAAATAATTATATGACTAGAATCTGGGTGAATTCTAGTTTCTTGGGGTATTTTCATTTCCCCAATTGGATATGTATAGTGGGAGATATTCGAGCCCAAAGTAGGGCCCGTGAACTAGTCTGGGTAGAAATTCTAAGGGTCATTTTAATATTCGTATTCTAATAAATTAATTGTGTAAATGATCCTGTAGGTGCTCAGACATCTGACTAGCTGATATATACCTGTTGAATTGCGTACTAAGGTAAGTAAGCAGTTATCAGTATTTAATAAATTATTCAATATATGAATGTTTAAATTGTGAATTATATTGTGACATGATGAATTGTGATTGGCTAAATTGTAAGCAGATGAATATTATGAACACATGGTTGTTTATGTGCTATGATTCCATATGTGGATGCTATGCATGAGAGGTGCAGTTATTATTACATTGATGTTATATATTACATGCAATTGTTGAGTAAGTATAATCCACTGTTTATGCAAATAGAGATGTTATTGATATGTTTGTGCATGATGTGAGGTGTTGTTATGTGTCGCCGCGGTTCTCCTTTATCATGTTATACCACACACACGTCTAGAGGATGTGTTCTGCTTGTTTATGCCACCTACACGTCTAGAGGACGTGTTCTGCTTGTTTATGCCATTCACACGTCTAGAGGACATGTTCTGCTTGGGTTCGAGATGGCATCACGCATCTAGAGGATGTGTTCTGAGTTCTATGAGGTGGCATCACACATCTAGAGGATGTGTTTTGCTTGGTTCGAGGTGGCATCACACATATAGAGTATGTATTCTTGTGGATTATGACAAGGCGTGACCCTGGTATCTGGACCCTTTCAGTAGGGGGATGCTTGTTGGTACACTATTGAGATATTGCAGGGCCGTGGGTCACATTTACAGTTACCATTGAGAGTATAAACAGTGGGTTTACTTACATTGCATGTTTGAGTATTTATGGAATGTTTAAGCATGCAGATCATTTATGTGCTTATTGATTGCTATACTATGATTTGACTGTATAACGTGGCTTACTTACTGAGTGTAAGCTCACAAAATCTTACAATGTTTTTGTCAGAGCCACGAGGTTGAAGATGAATTGGTGGGGTGATGGATCTTCTATTAAATAAAACAAGACCCATTATTTTGTTGTAACCCCAATATTGCTTATGTGTAGGGCTTGATGCCCAAACTTTATTATTGTGGTGTGTAAGGGTTTGTAACCCAAAACTTTTAATATTCAGTGATGTATTTGGCTTGGCTATATATATAATAATTTTATGTGAAAAATTTTATGACGCCTTGCGTGCCCGGCACGCGGCGGGTTATCACCCTAGCCCGATATTGGGTCTGGGGCGTGACAAGTTCATAAGAGATTCGATGAAGGTGGAAGGCGAGATCACTTTGCCCATGACGGCCGGAACATCGCCATTCCAGAGCACAGTCATGATGAGGTTCTTGGTTATCCGAGTACCTTTGGCATACAACGACATCCTCGATTGACCCGGCCTCAACCTTCTTGATGCGGTCATCTCCACCAAGTATTTGCTCGTGCAATTCCCCATGACAATGGGATCGGCAAGGTACGGGGAGAGATCAGTCCAGTCCTACCATGCTATCACACAGCTTCAAGTCCTCAAAAGCTCGAGCCGGCTTCAGAAGTGTCAGACCCCTGAGAGTCTGGTAAAATGGGCAGCAGTGAGTGACGTAGAGTCGTAGACCTGTGTAACTTGCACATGTTCAAGCTTCAAACGTGACAACAGTGCCTCTACAAAATTAGCCAGAATACATGGTGCATTGAAAAAAAGAAAAAAGCAAAACAAGATAGCTAGTAACTAGTGATAGAAAATGGTTCCGATAATACACTATTAAAAAAAAAAATTTCCCTCACTTTATGTTCAGTTTTATGATGCATGCAGTGTAAGGACCTTTCTTACTTTTGTCCTGTATTACAAGAACTTTAAATTCCAAGTGCTATGCTCCAGGTTAAGGGACCTCTTGATATTGTAAGGTAGTCCTCATAAATTGATCTCACTCCCTCAAAATTTATTGGTCATGTTTCCTCACTGCTCTTTTGTTTTTTTGGGCTTCTAAGTTAATCATAATTTTTAAATAATTTATGATCATATCTATCTTTACTTTTCTAGAAAAAAAAAGATCTATCATTGATCACAATTATTACCATCAAGAATTAATTGAATTGTGATTTAGGTTTTTGTATTGTTGGAACAACACAACAAATACATTGTTCCGGATAATTTCTAGACCTACATGCTATGTTTTCCAATTTCTGGTGTACGTTTTTTAGTCACTAGCATGTTTATGATCTTGAGAATAATGTGCAACAAAACTTGCTGATTGCAGAATTTGTCTTTGCATTCTAATATTCTTATTCTAGCTTTCCAATATGAATAGTTAGTGCCATTAAATAAAGATGGATGATTTATGGATTATCCCTTAGAAAAAGAACCAGCTTGAGCTGCCATTTAGATCTTTAGCTCTTGATTGTTAAATCAAGAAAGGATGAGAACTAGCTCTGATACCAATTGTTAGCCCAGATGATAACCCAAGAGTGGGGTGAATTGGGTTTTTAAAAATTTTGATACTTTAAAAACTAATTCTTAAAGAGATGCACAATAGATGATCCAATAGGAGTAGTGCTAATGATGTAAAGCATAGTATAAAAGATAGAGTAGAGAGAAAGAGAGACAAGCACGACAAACACAAGAGATTTATAGTGGTTCGGTGTTAGCTACAACTACATCCACTTCCAAGCAACTTTTGGGCCCACACTATAATCACTCTGATTACAGCCGAGTTGTTTTATAAACTCACAACTCAAACTTGATGTTTTACAACGAGATCATAATGAACCCAACCGATTTTTACAAGCTCACCAGTACAAAACCTATCCCACGCTTTCTAGCTTGAACAAGGCTCAACGGCTTCCCCTGATTCAATCACCTGATTAAATCAGTAACCAAATGTAATAAGAGTAAGGTTACAATAGATATAAAGTTTCTCAAATAAGAAAATAATATAATATAAACAAGATAAAAATAGAAGAGCCTGATTTAGAAAATTTTTGAAGTTGTGCTTTTCTTCTTTTCCTCTGAAATAATCTTCCTCAAGTTGGGCTTGAAGCTTTGAAAGAATAATTGATGTTAAGGATTTTGAAGAATTAGGGCTCTTTGCTTTTCCTTTTGATTTGATAGAAATCCTTCAAAATTGACTTTCAGATGCTTTGGATTTCTTTAAACTCAGTTTCGAATAAGGGATTTCAGATTTGAGCTTTTTTTCTTTTGATTTTTTTCTTCTGTGTTATATTATTCAAACAATCGGATGGCTTTCTTTTATAATCTCCTCTTAATCAACTTTTAGATAAAAACTAGCCATTAAAAGTACTTGAGGAGTTAGATACGAAAGAGGAAAGAGCCATTGAAATCCTTTGGAGAAAAGGCAAACTTTTGAGTCATTTCTGACTTCTGTGAAATTCACCTCTGACATGTTAGAGTCAGCTCTAAGTCGGGATGCTCGAAATGGTAATATTTGCTCATCGTGGAGTCGGCTTTGGCTTTCTATGGGATCGACATCTTTACGTGATGGAGTCAATTCTAACAAATACAGGAGCCAGCTCTAATGAAGCCCCAAAAAACACAGTCTCTGTATACCCATTAGAGTTGGCTCTAATTTTCTGCAGGAGTCGACTCTAATTTGATGCAGAATGAGGGCTTACTATCTTTTGATTAGAGTCAGCTCTAATTTCTGTAGGAGTTGGCTTTAATCAATGCCAAAAGTGTCAAACTATTTCGATACACTCTGGAGTCAGCTCTAATCCTTTTAGAGTTGGCTCTGATGTCTAAAACTTGACACTTAACACAAGAATTGGATTCAACCTAAATTTTCTTTGGATTTTGATTAATTAAACATTTTAGATACCTGAAACGTTTAATCAAAATCATTAGTAACATAAGAAATATACTCATTAGTTTTTGTTATTCATCAAAATTAATAATTGGGTCAACCCTTAGTCCTCTCATCCATCCTTTCGACAAAGCTACTGATGAACTGTGATCTCAGTTTGAGGCTTTTTTCGCTCTTCTTTGTCCAGAAGAAGACGCTTCTATTGTCGAAGATGATGGGGACGAGCGTCGGAAGGTTAATTTCATAGTTGAGGGGTTTGACTTACCCTTAGACCTAGAAAGCTATTGGTTGGTCAGTAACTCCTCCCTTCTAAGGAACATGAACACCTCTTGTCTTCGGATAAGCGTTTCTTCTTTCTTTATTTTCTCATATGTTCCACATGGTTTTTTAAGCCTTATTACCCTACTTCTCTGTAGGCAACCTTCCTCTAGCAAGCGCTCTACAGGAGTATAACCTCTTCGGAAGACAGCCATAGTCGAAATCTGTGCGAGGTTGAGGCGCTTCGTAGTGGATTGAGTTCATCCAGTCAACATTCAGAAGAATTAACAAGGATTCGAGCCGAGCTTGACGAAGCCTATAGATCAGCCAAGGAGGCCCAATTAGACACATCAAGACTCTGAGTTGAGGCCACCGAACTTGAGGAGGTTCGGAAATCAGTCGACGAAGCTCGGTTGGAGTTGTTGAAGTTCCAGCCTGAGACTATGAAGGAGATGGACTTCTTAAATGGTAGAATAGCTGAGGAGAGACGCCAGTTTGAGAGTCGATTTGAGTCTTATCAGAGATAAATTGCCGACCTTACGGCTGAACTATGCCAAACATGACTCGATGCTAGCGAAGATCGACAAATCTTAAGCACTCCTGCTAGGAGATGATAAGTACAAGAAGGAAAGAGAAAAGTATCGAAGAAGGGCCAAAAGAGCGGAAGCTGAAACTGCTCGACATGTTGAAGAGGTGCACTTTTCTTTCACTCCTGTGCATTGGCCCATTCTTTCCTTTAACTGAAGTCAACTCGAATGTTCATTTTGTTCGTTATTTTGTTTTCTCAGTTGAAAGAGACTAAGGACGAGGAGACGGATAAAATAAAAGTCTTGACCAAGGATTTAGCCTCGAGCCAAAAGAAATGCTCCGAGCTCAAGCGCCGAGTAGCCAAAGTTGATGATTAGATTGCTTTGGTAGTAGAGAAATACAAAAGCTCGGGTGAGTTTACTAAAGCGCAACTTCAGTTTTCTAAGGAGGCATATCAAATCGGGGCGAATGATGTATGAGCAAGAGTAATCCAAGAGTATCCAGACATCGACATCTCATTCTTAGAGACTGAGATGTATTGTTTTCATCCATCAACAGTTGAATCCTCGGCGGCTACCCCCTCGTCTGTTGATGCTGGTGATGAAGATGCCTTCGACATCGACTTTGTGGTTGTCTCAGAAGGAGATCCGATCGAGAATCCCCCAGAGTCTACCCAAGGAGCCGAGGTTTCACAATTCATCATCGGAGAGGCTGAAGCTTCTCAGTCAATTGCTAATGGGGGTATGGCTTTGGGGCCAAACCATGAAGAGGCTGACATCCTATCGGCTTTGAGTGTTGTCAAAATCACTCCCAGGGATGAAGCTGTGCCTTAGGGATTTTATTTTTTCGGTGTTCTTCTCCTTTCTTGCAATTCGAAAGACTTAAATGTCTTGTACTATCAATCCTTATGAATGAAATTCTATTTTTTCTAATGTGTTTTGTTGATTGGAATGTTGCATACTTGGTGTGTTTTTCTAATGTGCCTAGGGCCTGCTAGGCTTGGTCATTCAAAGTTGATTTTTTTTATTAGATTGGATAGGTAGATCGATTCGACCAGAACTTCTTAAGTTCTTGGCAATTTAGTTTTGCCAAGATAAGAGAAATTGCTCGGACTTGCCGAAATGAAGTAAATTGATTGACTTTTTCAAGACGGATGAAATCATTCGGTTTTGCCGAGGTAAGGGAGACCATTCGGTTTTGCTGAGGTAAGTGGAGATTATTCGGCTTGAGGAATCACTCGGCCTTTTATTGCTCGGCCTTGCCGAAGCAAAATACATTGCTTAACTTTGCCGAGGCTTATTAATAGCTCAATTTTTTTGAGCTTCATTAGCATTTGATTTTTTCCAAAGTTTTTGCCTCACGATTAATGTGTTTTACTTTCCCATGCGGGTTTATCTTTCGTATATGTAAAGTAACTGATGGTTGGTTAGGCTATGCACTCTGCACATAAAGCATAACGAACATCGAGGAGAGATCATTAATTGTCTCTCCTGGTGTGAGTGGAGACTCCTCACATGACTTGCAGGGCCTATCAAGACTATGACGCATGGTTAACCCATGAGCATGGTAAGTGTTTATCTTATCAGGCAAGGAGAAACTTTAGAGAGAGAAAGAGAGCTAATGGGCGATATGCGGCCCTTTAACAAGCGGCCCTTTAACAATACCAGGTTATGGCGATCGGGGCACTTTGAATCCTGAAACCTCCTCCTTATTAATGGAGGCTATCCCTGCCATCTCTGCCTGAAAGGCCATAAAAGGGGGAGAGCGAGAGGTAGAGTGCATACAAACAACTCCTTTCTAATGGGCATAGAAAAGAAAATTTTGTGAAGGGTCCTAGCCCATGTTAAGGTCAAAGGCCGAGCGACCGGCCTTTCCGTTCCGTTTGAGGTTTGGCTTGGTACTGATGATTTGGATGTAGAAGTTGTTGAAAAGAATGTTGCTCTCTAGGAAGGAGCTACGGAGGCCATACGTAAAGCGCAAGGAAGGGCATGTAAAGGTCATGCAGAAAGCGCACACAGGCGCTTTCTAATTGGCTCTATTGGCTCTATCCATCTATTATGGAATCATAGAGGCCACAGTGGAAACGCTATTTCTGATGGGCCTTGATTTTCACAGGCTTTCTGTCAACCATGGTAACCTTAAATGGGTGCCATTTTGGATCTCTCAATTTATCCATCATTCTGAGCCTTTCCATCAACCACGGTAGTCACCGGTGATGGATGAAGATCCATCATGTGGCTCCTCAAATGATGGAAGACTTAAGGTAAGTTTCATCGGGCTGCTTCTTCTTCCTATACCTTTGCTCGGTACCATGGGGATCGAAATTCAACATTGTTCTCTTTTATGATTTCCAAAGCAAAAGCCCTATTGATGCGACATTGGCAGCCAAACTTATTTGTCCAAATATTTTCTTGCATTTCCTGTGTTGTAACGCACTTGCAATACCCCGTAATGGGTTGTAACTTTTGTAATGAATTATTTCGAAATAAAAGAACTTTCAATTGCTTTTCTCCTTTTGTCATTTGTTTCTTTTTTGCTAAGTGTTTGTAATTCTGACATATCAATGCCATTGCCTTATTCCGAGACATAAATCATGCATAGGCGCATTAGCCTCTTTAACTCGAATGAAGTGCAGAAAAAGGCTCGAACCTACCGAGATATAGGAACATCCAATGGGTAACCTTTTCGTTAAGGAAGACAAACACTTAGTTTTTCTGAGTTTTGATTAGTTGTACCCGATTGAATGAAATTCCTGTAGTGTTAGGAGTGCTTAGAGACTTAACTTTTGTCAAGTATTTTGGCTATTTAGTTTAGCCCCACTGACATTCGTCGGACTATGTTGAACTTTTGGGGATGGAGCGCTTGACTCGTCTTAGATCATATGAAAACCTAGGTGGCCTTACTGACACTCAGTGGAAGTTCAGTCATGCCAAAACTCCTTTAGAATTTTTATTCAGTTTATTGAAACTATGGTGAATTGCTCGATTGTGCTGAGGGATAAAGAGGATTTTACCTCGCTCCATCAAGGTACGGAGATTGTTGCTCGGAGAATATTTACTCGAAGAGATTATACCCGGACCAACTAAGATATGAAGAAGTTTGCTCAGGCCTGCTGAGGTATGAAGAAATCGTTCGGCCCTATCAAGATTCAGAAAATTTGCTTGGCCATACTGAGGTATGAAGAAAGATTATATTTTACTTAGTGCTGCCAAGGTATGGAGAATTCGCTTGACCCTGCCGAGGTTCGGAGAAGTTACTCGGTCGTACCGAGGTACGAAGAAAGATTATATTTTACTTGGCGTTGCTAAGGTACGAAGAAATCGCTCGGCTCTGCCAAGGTTCGGAGAAGTTTCTCGGCCATGCCGGGGTACGAAGAAAGATTATATTTTACTTGGCGTTGCCAAGGTATAGAGAAATCGCTCAGCCCTGCCGAGGTTCAGAGAAGTTGCTTGGCCATACCGAGGTACGGAGAAAGATTATATTTTACTTGGCACTATCAAGGTATGAAGACATCTCTCAGCCCTGCCAAGGTTCGGAGAAGTTGCTTAGCCGTGCCGAGGTACGGAGAAAGATTATATTTTACTTGGTACTGCTAATGTACAAAGAAATTACTTGGCCCTGCTGAGGTTCGGAGATAAGGGATCCGTGGGCCATCGATTGAACGAAACCTATCTTTCATCAACAACTTTTAAAGTGATTGAGATAGGGATATTGCAAATTTAAAAGTAAAGTTTCATTATTGTGAGCAGAATGAGCTCGGTATAGGTGCACTTTACTGATAGTATATCCGAAGGTTGTCTGCGTTCAACATTTGGGGAATAGACTTTCTATCCATATCTTGAAGTTTGTAAATGTCGAGTCTGATAACTTCGGCCACTTGGTAGGGACCTTCCCAGTTTGGAGATAGTTTCCCTTGTTCCAATGGTTTGGAAACGAACATCTTGCGAAGCACAAGGTCACCAGGGAGGAACAGCTTTCCCTTGACTCAGGAGGAATGATAACGAGATACCCTTTGTTGATAGGCGGTCATTCGAATCTAAGCTTTTTCTCTGACTTCTTCTATCAAGTCGAGATTGGCTTGGAGTTGCTTATCGTTCAACTCTTCCAAGTAACTCTCCACTCGTGGTAAAGGTAATCCCACTACCACAGGAATGATAGTTTCGGTGCCGAAAGCCATTCTGAATGGGGTTTCACCAGTGGGGATTCTCTAGGTGGTTTGGTATACCCATAAAACATGATAAAGTTCATCCGCTTATCTGCTTCCTGCCCTACTGAGCCAAGCTTTGATTCCCTACAGCAAGGTTCGATTTGTTACCTCTGCCTCACCGTTGATTTGAGGATGTCCAACCGAGGTGAGCCGATGGTTTATGTTGTGGTCTTTACAGAATTTTCAAAATCTGGGATTGTCAAATTGTTGGCCGTTGTCGATGATGATGGTGTGTGGAAGACCAAATCGGTAGATGATGGATTTCCATACAAAGTCTTTGGCTTGGGCTTCCGTGATTTGGGCGACTGTTTCGACCTCGACCCATTTGGTGAAGTAATCAATTTTTATAAACATAAATTTTCTCTGCCCTGTAGCAAGTAGAAAGGGATCAAGGATATCCATTCCCCATATGGAAAAAGGCCAGGCAGATATTATCGATGTCAGGTGAGCAGAAGGAAGCCTCTGAATATTAGAATGCCACTGGCATGAATCGCAGGCTCAGACAAGATCATCAGAATCCTTCTGCATAGTTGGCCAGTAATATCCTTGGTGTAGCACCTTGTGACATAAGGATCGACTGCCCAAATGATTTTCACAGATACCTTCATGGACCTCTCGCAGAGCATAGTCGGCCTCCGATGGTCGGAGGCATTTGAGTAGTGGTATAGAGAAGAATCGCTTGTAAAATTGATCATCCAATAGGATTTGGTGGGAATCTTGCATTTGCAATTTCTTCACATCCTTTCTATCCGTCAGGAGAAAACCTTCTCTGAGGTATTTGAGGATTGGATCGAACCAAGATGGTGAAGGAAAAATTGCTTTTCCTATGTACAGGATCTCAAGATGGAAAGCATGTAATTCAATTTTAATATTTACATTGAACATAAATTAAAGCATATTAGTAAATCTGAAATTTAAGAGTATGTAAAAATAAGTTTAAAACAATACCTCTCAATGTGGAAGCTGTAGATGACAAACGGAGCATATCTGATCTGCAGGGAGAAGTTTCTCCTCGTGCCTTGCAAGAGTCGCACGCGCCACTCCTCTATATCACATGCATGCCTGATGTATGTAGACAGAAGGTGGAATTCTAGAACAATGGAAGGAGAACTATTCTTCCTAAGAAGAGACAATCTCTTCTTGATTGGATTTCTCTTTTACTTTCTGTGATTGCAGACAATCAGCTTTCACAGAAAAAACTCTGCCAATTTTTTTCTCTATTTTTTTTTTCTTTTTGCTTCGTATTTTATATCCACCGTAACGTTTACGATCATATTCTCCTAAAAATCTTTTCTCATCGTAATCTTTTCACAAAGGATCCGATCAGATAAGATAGGGATCTTATCCTTTTTAAAATTACTTTCAAAACTAATTTTGAAATTTAATTTTTATGTAGGCTTGAAGAGCTCGTCGAGAGCTTTCCAACACACCTAACCGATTCAAAATCGAAGTTCAAACGGAGAAGATATGAGCAAATAAAGATCAGAAGCAAAAATACCATCGCACAGATTTTTTACGCACACGTGGTGTGCGTACTATGCTCCACGTGTTGCAATTAAGATTGGGCGCTGACAGCATAGGGCAGCGCACGTTAGCCCCCTGCTAACGTGCGCCACAAACACTTTAATTAAATTTTTTTTTAAACATAGAACTGGTCCAATCAATTTCGCTTGAAGTTCAAATTCAAATCCGAAAGAAGCTACTCGTAGCTCTTGAACCATACTTCGCATTGGGCCTATCCGAGCTCCAATCCGAAGTGATTTATAAATTTAAAATTTATAAATAAACTTTCAGAGGCTCTATTGGAAATCCTGATCGAACCACTTCGAACTCGGATCCAAACCACTCTATTATCAGACCAACCATTGGTCCATGGTTCAAATTAACTTCATACCAGATTCATATCATGTCCCAAAATTCTATTTGAGTTACTGGCTAACTCAAATCACCCTCGAAGTAGGTGCTGCCGCTAATGCCTAGTGCTAGCTAGACATAGCTAGAACAAACCCCGTATGACCCATCTGATTTAGTCCCACTCAAATCAGTGATCACGCCTGCGTATAAGTCATCCGACTATGTGCGTAACTCCATAGGTTCGAACCTAAGCCGATAGCATAGGAATGCTTCCTATACTAATCAATGTGACCATCTAGCCATGGTTCTCGACGTCCGGATAGATCGAATTTGCACAAGGCAATATTCAGGAACTCAGGCTATGGTTGCCGCATAAGTCATCCCCTTGTCCTAGTACTCAGGGCGAATACGGAGTTAACTACCAACTCCGAGTAAATCACCCAAGTATGTTTCAATGCAATGAATCTTGTGACACCTCACAAAGATTACCTTGGCCAAGGTTTTGCTAAATTGAAACATAGTTCGAGCACTCTCTCTAACACTTAGAGTAGACAATCCCATCTTGACTCATCACTGACCCAATAAGTGCTTGACTGCACCCAGCAACCTTCCGTCACCGGATTAGAAATCCGGGTGGTCCAGTGCCTAAGTACAGTGAGTTGCTTATCAAGTCAACATGATAGTCTCATGTCAAAGGGACACTTATACCCATTGCCTTTTTGTGAGTTACTCTAGGCAGTTGAGCACTCAGCAAAGGTGAGTCACTGTTCAGTGAATGTACTCCTACACTCACCCGCATGTCATACCAGTGTTATACACTCCTTGGTTTAAGAGAACAAACCAACCCATATGGCACACAACGACCTACACTTGATTACATCATCGTCCTAGGTAACAACGTATCATGTAACTCTAAGGACTACAACATATTGGAATTCTACTGAAGATGTAAACTATATGCTGTGCTGCCAAAATAGACTTTTATTTATTGAATAAATCATGTACATTCACATCAACTCATAACCGTCTACAAGCTAGACGATTGGCCGTAGGACACATTTCCTAACAGATGGCTCGGCCTCGATCTGCATTACTCGATCAGCCTCAGCAATGTTGGACTTCTTGAAGACTTCCAAGTGAAATTTTTACTCAAGGTCCATTAAGTCCGTAGTGGCTAGGTGAGATAGAAGGTCAGTGCGTGTGTTCTCCATTCTTGGGATTTGAATAACTTTGAGTTTAGAAAAATTAGAAGACAAATTGCGCACCTTTTGAAGATATTGAATCATATTCGGCTTCTGCACTTCAAATTCTCCTCGCACATGGTCGACCAGCTGGGAGTCGATGTATGCGTTCAATCTCCTCACTTTTAAGTTGCGGGCGATCTAAAGTCCGGCAAGTATAGCTTCATACTCTGCTTCATATTAGAGACTAGAAAGAAGAAATGGATGTCGTACTCGAACGTTGTGCCCTTCAGACTGGTGAGGACTAAGCCGGTGCTAGAACCACTCATGCTAGAAGATCTGCATGAAGCAGCCACAAAGCTTCGGGTTTCGGTAACTCAAAAATATCCGGAGTGGAACCATCCTCAGGTTTGGCACATTCAAGGAGAAAATTCATCAGAATTTGTGCCTTAATGGCTGGACAAGGCTGATACTGGATATCATGTTTACTTAGCTCAATGGCTCATTTGGTCATCCTTTCTGACACTTTCGGGCGATGAATGATTGACTTGAATGGTTGGTCGGTTAAGACCACCACAGCATGTGCTTGAAAGTAAGGCCGTAACTTCTAGACTGATGTTATCAAGGCCAATACCATCTTTTCAATCCGAATGTATCTTGTCTCGGCATCCCGGAGCAACTTGCTGACATAATAAATTGGCTTTTGGATTTTGCTTTCTTCTCGGATTAGCACAGACTTGGCAGCATTTTCTAAGACCGTCAGGTACAGATATAACGTCTCCCTGAGTCTCGGGCTACTGAGAAGAGATGGTGAGCTGAGGTATTTTTTGAGATCCTCAAAGGATTTCTGGCAGTATGGAGTCCACTGGAAATTCTTGGCTGATCAAAGGGCCTTGAAGAAGGGTAAACACTTTGAAAACTTTATTAACCAGTCGTTGGTAGGTTGCTCCTACAATCTTTAAACCAAAAGGCATGACTTGGTAGCAGTAAATACCTCGGTCGGTAATGAAGGCGGCATTTTCTTCATCTTTGGGTGCCATCCAAATTTGATTGTAGCTCAAGTAAGCATCCATGAAGGTCAGCATCTGGTGGCCCGAGGTAGCGTCCATAAGCTGATCAATCCTGGGCAGAGAAAAACTGTCTTTCGGGCATGCCTTGTTGAGGTCTGTGAAGTTGATGCAGATTCTCTATATGCTATTCGACTTCTTCACCATGATAACATTTTCCAGCCAATCGAGATAATTTACTTTCCGAATGATGTTAGCTTTGATAAGTTTGTTAACTTCCTCTTCGATGGCCTTCTGACGGTCGGGGGCGAAGCTTCTCTTCTTCTGCTTGATTGATCAGAATGTCTCATCCACGTTAAGATGATGGATAAGAACTTCTAGGATGATCCCTAGCATATCTGATCGGAAAGTCTACAGGGACAATTGCTATGCTGGGCCAGGTGCCCGCCCAAACCACCAATGTGATGATGCCCTCGGGAGTGATGGTATCGCTGGTAAGCCTACCAGGGTAGAGTCTATGGTTCGGAGGTCTTCCATCCATAATTTCATACTCACGAAAGCATCAGAATACAAAACATTAACAAAGCTTCACTATCAACTTAAATTCGATGTATATCATAGTCATTCGTATTGAGAGATACAACTAAAGCATCATCGTATGGATATTGTATCCCTTGAAGATCTTTATCTGAGAAAGAGAGTTCCTCGAGCCGCGCCCTCTTCGACGGATTTTCTTCTTCATTTGGCTGAGCTGGAGAGGATCCGATCATAGCAATCATATTGACGTTGCCAACAACCGATGGGTTCGATGGAGGTAGTTGGTGCGGCTCAGGTTGACGATCTCCTCCATTGTTCGACTCAGGGGCCCTTCTGAATCGGTCCAACCTCCCTCAATGGATGAGCTACTCAATCTCATTTTGAAGCTGCCAGCACTTTTTAGTATCATGCCCATGATCCCGATGAAATCGGCAGTACTTAGTCATATCTTTTCAGGCCATATTTCTTCAGAGAGGTGGTGGTCGAGGGATCTAGCGCTTGATCTTCATCGAGATCTGCGCCCTTGGTGCAATGCACAAAGTATACTGGTTGAACCTCCGTGCTGGGCTTCGAGTGCGATCTCTAGATGGCAGAAGAGGAGCTCTTTGGCGGCGAGGCGGACTTGCATGGTGAGAGGATCAGTTCTTCTCCGAACCCTTATTATCCTTCTTCTTAATTTGCTCGGCTTGGGTTGATCTTCTTTATTCTTCGATCCTAGCATATTTATCCGCCAGAGTCATCATATCGAAGAGATTCTTTGGGTAATTGACCTCCAGGGCTAAGTAGAAGTCTCCCTTATTGGATACTCCACCTGCTAAGGCGGACATGGCCACCTCATGGTTGAGGTGGTCTACCTCCAGCATGGCCATATTGAAGCGGCCAAGGTAACTTCTCAAAGACTCCCCCTCTCGTTGTTTGACCTCGAAGAGGGAGTCGGATCTCCTTCGGTGGCGACGACTACTAATGAACTGACTGATGAATAGACAGCTCAATTCATCGAAGGAACTGATGGAACTCAGCTTCAAACCATTAAACCAAGTTCTAGCGGATCTCCTGAGAGTGGAAGGGAAGGCTTGGCACATGATCGCATCCGATACTCCATGGAACATCATGATGGATCAGAAGCTACTCAGGTGATCATCAAGATCAGTGGATCTGTGGTATGACTCGATGGAGGGGAGCTTAACATGGGGAGGGATCACCTCCTACATGATCTCCTCGGTGAAGGTAATGCCCTATTCTGCCTTTGATTGGGGAGGAGGAGCCTGCTTGACAGCATTCAACTCTTGACACCACTCCTGACGCATCTCATGGAGTTGTCGTTGAACTTCCTCATCATGGATGTGTTAGTGTATGCCCTAGATCCAATTGGATTGAATGCTGTATACATTCTATGAATACAAATCAAATAAAATAGTTTCTTTATCTATCCAGATGTCTTTTATTTGATATATTTGTCTGTGAGATAAAGTCCAAAAGAATGTGAACCGTGCATATGGAATTTACAATAGAGATTACAAATTATGAGATCCAAATTACACGTTATGGTTCGATTCTTTAAACTTCCCTAGTCGATGTATAGATGGGACTGGACACCATCGAACACCGTAGGATTAGCACACATTGCATATCCTCACCCTTGGGGTGAGCAGCTGATTTCACAAGTTGAAGTATGAAGATACTTAGATAGGTGTGTGAATGCTCGTTATTGTAACGATGCATTGGATGACCCGTACAGAGATCCCATATGGATATTCTATATAGTGTCGATGGTTGATCTCTAATGACAGTGGTGTAAGTGATCCTTTGACTTGAGATCTTCATTGCATCTCATGTATGGAATGTCATGCTTTGACAACATCCAAACGTCGCTCTATCCACGGATGGCAAATATGGTGTCGGTTGGGTATGACATGAAGTACATAAAGATGGTGTTTGATCAAGACAGGATTCATCTCCCTTGATAGAAAGGGTTATATCCCACGGCCACTTGATGGATTAAATTGATTGTTAAATTCTTGCAAGGTTGAGTTGGAATTTGAAATAGTTTCGAAGTTTTAATTCATATGAGTCAATTTTTCTGAGATCAAGTAAACAAAAATTAATTACAGGGTTGACACATTCTATACCACTGATTGATCTGGGATACGTGACGAAAGAATTTGATCATACGGTAATCGTACATGGACAGGTGTTGTTGATGGTCACATCAATAAAACCTTTAGCAATTGGATGGTCATGATGCTTTGCTAAAGGCCTCTCATGATATATAATCATGTTGTTGACTTGGACAAAGAGTTGTCCAATTATTCCTAGGGTCTATGATTAGGACATGATCATTGCCAACATGTTAAAGGGCCTAATGGGTCACACGCATTAAGGAGAATTTTGGATGAATTAAAATAAGAATTAAATTAGATTTAATTCAGATAAGATGATCAATTAAATAATTGGGTGAGACCTAATTTAAAGAAGATAATATAATAATGGATATGATCCATTATAGTAGAAGGAATGTTAAGGAGAAATTATTTGTGCATATGATGAATAAATAATTGGATACCCAAATATGACTTGATCCATGTGATGGATGGCTCTGATTATTCGGATATGGATGACCAATCTCAGCCATGTGAAGATGGAATCATGCCCATAAGATGAGGCATGATGAATCTCTACGGTTCAATGATGAACACGTACAAATTGGAGCATGTAGTTATAAGATAACCAACTCCTAATTTCAAAGGTTGAGATTGTGACACTTGGATTAACATTACCATGAGAATGTGAGTTTCTTCTATTTACTTGGATTAACATTACCATGACGTTACCATGAGAATGGGAGTTTCTTCTGTTTCTTTGGATTAATGTTACCATGTTGTTACCATAAAGAGAGGTCTCTTCTACTCCCTTGGAACGTTTCTTTCTTATCCTATAAATATAGTTCCTTCCTCCTAGGAACAGAGAGCATGAAAAGAAAAGGATTAGATCTTTTAGATCTTCAGAGATATCTTCTGTATTTCTATAAGGGGATTCAAGAGGCATTAGCACCCCTCTCTCCACCCCTCTCTCCCGAAGTATCATCTTCATACTTTGAAGGTCTTCATCCATTCTTCTCCATGTGGATCACCGTTAGAGGCCGGACATGTGGATGGCTAGTGGTAGAGGATTCACCGGCTTCATGCTTTTCTACATCAATAAAGGACTCAGGTATGAATAAATCTAAAACATTAGATTTATTCATACCTGAGTCAATATGATTCATAATAAAAACTCATATTATGAATCATATTGACTCAAGTATCCTATCAGATTAATGAATCTGTAGCCTAAGGAGGCTCTGATACCACTATTGGGAATTTTGTATTCTAGATATGAATCAAATTCATGTAAATATACAAGAAGATATAATATAAAATTCTCAGATGCCCAGGATCCTAGGAGGCTCTGATACCACTGTTTGAAATCTTGTATTCTAGATATGAATCAAATTCATGTAAATATACAAGAAGATGTAATATAAAATTTCCAGATACCCAGGATCCTTAGGAACAGATTCATTAAAACTCAAATAGAATCTAAAACATTAGATTTATTCATACCTGAGTCAATATGATTCATAATATGAGTTTTTATTATGCTTAAAATCATGAAGAGTTTTCATATGTTGATAATAAATCTAAAATATAATAAAATATTTATTATTTGATGATAAACAATATTATTTAGATTTATGCATGTTTATTATCATGTTAAAATAGAGTACTTTGATATATGATATCAGAGATAAAGATTTATTATATGATAATAATAATAATTAATTTTGATTTAATCATATATGTGTCATGTTAAAATAGTAATTATTATTTATGCATGATAGATGCTATATGCTAAAATCCTAGAAATCATGTTTAGGATTTAATTTTAACATGATTATTGATATGATTAAGATCTGATATTCTTATGATAATGAACATTGAAAACTTAGTTTGGATATTTGGATCAAGATAAGATTGTGATTAAATATAATCATATGGAATTTAAAATTTTATATTTTAAATCTAAAATCTTATCATGACAAGAATATGATTAGGGTTTGTTAGAGACATTAGGATTTACATGGGATGTGAAACCGACATGTCATAACATGTAATTCAGAAAATTTAAATTTTGAATTAAGAATTCTTATCATAATATCCTAGCTATATCACTATCTATAGTTATCATAAAATGTAATAGATGATAAAAATTTAGGAAACTTAGACTTAACCATGTCATTGTTTGATCCTATGATCCCATAATTGATCTAATCAATTTGGGCTTAACTACATTGGTGTCTAGAAAGGTTTGAACATGGTTTTTAATTGCTCCGTTCGCTACCTAGGAAAACCCATTCAATGGGATCGAAGGGTATGCTAAATAGGACCCCATTGATCAGCTGATCTGGCCATTGTTAAGGAAAGCTCTTAATTGATTAAATTAATTAAGGTTAATCAGGATGGTAGCAATTGATTTAGTTACCAATTAGGGTTCCTAAATTAGATTGTGATGAGGATCCTAATTTGATTAGGAGTTCCAATCATAAGATTAGATCTTATGAAATTAAGGTTAATTGAGATTAATCTAAAATCTACATATAGCATATGTAACCTAGCATAGTACAAATATTGTAGATGTAGATGGGACCTATATGTGCTAAATCCCTCCATGAATATTAAGTAATAAGCCTTCTATTGTTCACATGATACAAAATTATTAGGTCATGAGATTTGTCATGCCAAAGCCGAGGTCGAGTATACTTATGAGAAGTTGATTGTGGAACAATGGGTTGACTTAACTAGATTAGCTGATATAATTGGCCAAAGTCAGGGTCAGTCTAATCTAGAGAAAAACTTTAGGGTGATTACATATGGATGTATTTGACTAGGCAATGTTCCCTAAATGATCTAGGAGTCACATTAGATGTGATTGATGATAATCTATCAAATTTGGCTTACTGAGATTTGTTATGCCAAAGCCAAGGTCAAGGTAATTCAAATGAGGATCCTAGCCCACTAAGGAAATTGAATGGAAATTTCTCGAGATTAATAAAGAGGGCTATTAACCTTGATAAAATAGTGGAAGAAACCAACTTAATTAAAAATCTAGAATTACCATATTAAGTTGGCGATTAGTATTCATAGTAATTGACTCATTCTAATTTTATGTAGGTTATCAGAGAAACCATGAGTGTAAACATCAACCTTAAGAATATTTTAGAATCTAAAAAATTGACTGGACTCAACTTCCTTGATTGGCTAAGGAATGTAAGGATCGTTCTTTGATCTGAAAAAATTCTTTTTGTGCTAAATGAGGTTGCACCGGAGGTCCCACCAGTGGATGCTCCGACTGAGGTTCATTTGGTATATAACCGGTATAAAGATGCTGAAGGCATAGCCACATATTTGTTGTTGGCCTCGATGTCATCTGATCTTTAGAAACAACATGAGCATATGAATGCTCAGGATATTTTGATACACTTGCAAGAGTTGTTTGGTGCACAGTCTCGATATGAGAGGTTTCAAACTTCTAAAGAGTTGTTTCAGTGCAAAATGACCGAGGATTCATCAGTGGGTGCCCACGTACTGAAAATGATCAATCTAATTGAGAAGTTGGGACGATTGGGTTTTGTGATGGATCATGAACTAAGTATTGACTTGGTTCTACAGTCATTACCTCCCAACTATTCGCAGTTTGTTATTAATTTCAACATGAACAAGCTAGAGACATCTCTACCTGAGATCGCGAATATGCTGATGAATGTCGAGCCCAACATTAAGAAAGAAAAGGGGCAGGTTATGGTCCTGGAGTCCTCTGGCACTCGTAAGAAGCGGCCAAAGAAGAATAAGGTCCAAAAGGCCAAGGCGACTAAACCAAATAAGGGCATTATGAAAAACAAAGTAGCCAAGGGAAAGTGTCACTTCTGTAGCAAAAAAGGGCACTGGAAGCAAAACTGCAAGGCTTATCCGGCTAGCCTGAAAGAAAAGAAACATACAAATGCTTCTACATAAGGTATATTTATAATTGAGATGTTTTCTTCCGTTACTTCTTATTCCACTTGGGTATTGGATACCGGTTGTGTATCTCATATTTGTATTAATATGCAAATGATAAGAAGCAGTAGAAAGCTGAAAAAAAATGAAATGATCCTGCGCATGGGAAATGGAGCAAAGGTTTCTGCTTTAGCATAGGATCTTGTTCTTTGTCTTTGCCCACTGGGCTTGTTATGGAGCTTAATAATTGTTACTATGTTCCAAATATAACAAAGAATATTATTTCCATTTCATGTCTTGTAAATGATGGATATACATTTGAAATTGAAAATAAAGGAATTTTAATTTTTAAAAATAAAATGTTCTTTGGTTCTACTGAAATGTTCAACGGGATTTATGTTTTGAATTTACAATGCCCTATTCTCAATATAGAAACTAAGAAATTAAAATCAAATAATTCTAAGACCTCATTCCTATGGCACTATCGTTTAGGCCATATAAATGAAACACGTTTAACCAAGTTATATAGGGATGGCTACTTGGGCTCATTCGATTGGAAATCGTTTGAGGAATGTGAGTCGTGCTTATGTGGCAAAATGACTAAGTCATCCTTTACTAAAAAGGGTGAGCGAGCCACTGAATGTTTAGGACTAGTACATTCGGATATATGTGGTCCTATCAATATTCAGGCAATAGGAGGTTTTTCTTACTTCATCACATTTATAGATGACCATAGCAGGTATGGTTATGTATATGATGAAGCACAAATCTGAAGCCTTTGAAAAGTTCAAAGAATTCAGATCCGAGGTAGAAAAATAAAGTGGCAAAAGTATTAAGATACTTTGATCAGATCGAGGTGAGAATACCTAAGCCATGAGTTCTTAGAATATTTGAAGGAGAATGCGATTCTCTCTCAGTGGACTCCTGGTATGCCACTACATAATGGTGTATCAAAAAGAAGAAATCACACATTATTAGATATGATGCGATCAATGATGAGCCTTGCAAATCTTTCAAAAATATTTTGGGGTTATGCCCTATACACAGCCGAATACACTCTAAATCAAGTTTCGTCTAAGTCGGTCAGTTCCACTCTCTATGAGATATGGTGTAGAAAGAAACCAACCCTTAATCATCTAAGGATTTGGGGTTTCTACGCTTATGTAAAGCGTAATGAGTCGGACAAGCTGGGAGCTAGATCCAATAATTATAATTTTGTGGGATCCTAAAGAAATAAAAGGATATTACTTCTACCACCCACTTGAGCAAAAGGTTTTTGTCTCAAGGCATGCCATATTCCTAGAGAATGAGATTTGTTTAAGAAACGGCAGTAAGAGAAATATTGAGATTAGTAAAACTCAAGATCCACAAATTGACACAGACCGATTAGATGATATGGAGTAAATGTCAAACGCAGTGGGAGTTGAGCAGAAAACTCAACTCACATTCAGGCAATATTTACGTGAGCCTCTATCAGAAATGATGGAGCAACAACTAGCTCCAAGTACACATCAGCTATGTAGGTCTAGTAGAACACATCATATTCCTGAGAGATATGGATTTCTTATAGAAGATGATGAGCCTACTAACTATGAGGAAGCAATTTGTGACATTGACTCCAAGAGATGGCTTGAAGCCATGAAGTCTGAAATGGACTGCTTGTACGATAATCAAGTATGGACTTTGGTCGATCCACCTGAAGGGATAAAACCCATTGGGTGCAAATGGGTCTTCAAGAAGAAGACAGACATGGATGGTAATGTGATTACCTATAAGGCGAGGCTAGTTGCAAAAGGTTACAAGCAAAGGCAAGGTGTTGACTTTGATGAAACCTTTTCTCCTATAGCCATGCTTAAGTCCATAAGAATTTTGCTTGCGATTACAGCCTATTACGATTATGAGATATGGCAAATGGATGTCAAGACCGCCTTCCTAAATGGTGATTTAGTGGAGGATGTGTATATGACACAACCTAAGGGTTTTGAGTCCATTGATTCTCAAAAGGTATGCAAACTGCAAAGGTCCATTTATGGACTTAAGCAAGCCTCTAGAAGTTGGAACATCTGTTTTGATGAAACAATCAAAAAGTTTGATTTTATCAAAAATGAGGATAATCCATGTGTATACAAGAAGGTTAGTGGGAGTGTTATTGTTTTCCTGATATTATATGTAGATGACATATTATTGATAGGAAACAATGTATCCTTGCTTCAAGAAGTGAAGGAATGGTTATCCAGCAAGTTCTCCATGAAAGATTTGGGAGAAGCAGCCTACATACTGGGAATTAAGATCTATAGAGATAGATTTAGGAGGTTGCTTGGATTGTCCCAATCAACGTATATAGATAAAGTGCTAAAACAGTTAAGCATGAAGGAATCCAAGAAGGGATTCCTATCGGTATCGCATGGGATTTATCTCTCCAAGGACATAAGTCCTAAAACCCAAATGGAGAGAGAGCACATGAATAGGATTCCATATGCCTCAGCAATCAGATTCATCCTATATGTGATGCTATATACGAGACCCGATGTTTCTTATGCATTGAGTATCACTAGTAGATACCAGGCAAACCCTGGTGAGAAACATTGGATGGCCGTCAAGAATATCCTTAAGTACTTATGAAGGACTAAGGATATGTTCTTGGTTTATGGAAGACCCAAACTCATAGTTTAGTGTTATACGGATTCTAGTTTTTAATCTGATAAAAATAATTATAAATCTCAATCAGGCTATGTCTTTACACTCAATGGTGGTGTAGTCAGCTAAAAAAGTTTCAAGTAGGAGACTACTGCCGACTCTACGATCGAAGCCGAGTACATTGTAGCATCAGATGGAGCCAAAGAAGCAATTTGGATCAAAAAGTTCATCACTGAACTTGGTATGGTTCCAAGCATTGCTGATCCAATACACTTGTATTGTGACAACAATGGAGCTATTGCGCAAGCTAAGGAGCCAAGGTCTCATCAGATGTCCAAATATATACTTAGGAGATACCATGTAATTAGAGAGATTATTGATAGAAATGATGTAAAATAGAACGAGTCCCTACTGAGGATAATGTAGCTGATCCGCTCACTAAAATCCTGCCGCAGCAGAAGCATGATAATCATGTTAAGTCACTCGGTATTAAATACATGGGTGAATGGCTCTAGTGCAAGTGGAAGATTGTTAGTGTATGCCCTATATCCAATTGGATTGAATGTTGTATACATTCTATGAATACAAATCAAATAAAATGGTTTCTTTATCAATCCAGATGTCTTTTATTTGATATATTTGTCTGGAAGATGAAATCCAAAAGAATGTGAACCGTGCATATGAAATTTGTAATAGAGATTATAAATTATGAGATCCAAATTGCACGTTATGGTTCGATTATTTAAACTTCCCTAGTCAATGTGTAGATGGGATTGGACACCATCGAACACCATGAGACTAGCACACATTGCATATCCTCACCCTTGGGGTGAGCAACTGATTTCACAAGCTGAAGTATGAAAATACTTGGATAGGTGTGTGGATGCTCGTTATTGTAATAATGCATTGGATGACCCGTACAGAGATCCCATATGAATATTCTATATAATGTCGATGGTTGATCTCTAATGATGGTGGTGTGAGTGATCCTTTGACTTGAGATCTTTATTGCATCTTATGTGTGGAATGTCATGCTTTGACGACATCCAAACGTCGCTCTAGCTACGGGTGGCAAATATGGTGTCGGTTGGGTATGACATGAAGAGAGGTCTCTTCTACTCCCTTGGAACGTTTCTTTCTTACCCTATAAATATAGTTCCTTCCTCCTAGGAACAGAGAGCATGAGAAGAAAAGGATTAGATCTTTTAGATCTTCAGAGATATCTTTTTGTATTTCTATAAGGGGATTCAAGAGGCGCTAGCACCCCTCTCTTCCGATGTATCATCTTCATACCTTGAAGGTCTTCATCCATTCTTCTTCGTGTGGATCACCGTTAGAGGCTGGACACATGGACGGCTAGTGGCAGAGGATTCATCAGCTTCATCCTTTTCTACATCGATAAAGGACTCAGGTATGAATAAATCTAATGTTTTAGATTCTATTTGAGATTTAATGAATCTGTTCCTAAGGATCCTGGGCATCTAAGAATTTTATATTATATCTTCTTGTATATTTACATGAATTTGATTCATATCTAGAATACAAAATTTCCAACAGGATGGTAGGAGAGATGGGATGAGAGGACTGTGGTCGTGGCATCGAGTCATGGCAGAAGTACCCCAGAGAGAGAGATCGAGCTCGCCGAGATCTAAGCGGGCTCTTTCCCCCAACCCCCTGCAGTGCCAGTTTAGGTCCTTTGCAGTTGGGCTGCTGAAGGCGGCTTGTGACTTCGAGTAGACCGGAAGAAGAGATCACCGACGAAACATGGGCAATAGCTCCATCGGGAAGTTGTGGAGCTGGGGCAGTTGGATGGGAAACTCTATGGAGCTCCTGTACCAGCTGACTAGAGCTTGAACTTGCTGGACCAACATGGCGAACTGGTCCTGGGTGACCATGGTCGCCAGTGGTGAGCGAATCTCGACCGGCGATGGCTGCGAAGGTGCCATATTGTTTGGAGGATCAGGCATCTGGGAGGTGGCCTGATCCTGAGCATCCGAAGTTGCTTTCCTTCGTTTGGCCATTGAAGGATTGTTCTTTTGATTCCAAGCCTTGTCTCCTTGATCAAAAGTTTATGGGACTTGAGGCCCTTCCTCTAGCGCCAATCTGTTGCCGTGAAATTTCATTCTCCGACTCGGGTGCGACTCACGTTAGGATCCAGATGATGATCTCCCGTCTGGGTGAACCTGCAAGATAGTCCTCACGTAGGAAACGTTGGGGGTGGCCCCTATGGAAGACCCTCCGATGCTCAAGTCAGTGGAGATTCACAGCAAGCAGATATGAGGAGAAGGCTCTTACAAGAGAGTCACTCAAGAATGGCCTCTCGAGAGCTGAAAACTCTGCTTAGGCTTCAATGGATTCTCAGTTAGAGAGCGGGCATACCTGAGGAAGCCTTAGGAAAAAGTATTAATAGATTGTTGGAATGATGGCGGGTTGATACTCGACTTCTTGGATGTATCTTAGGAAACTGAAAGCTGATATGATTCAAATTTGATTCGAATTTGTTTAGTTATGGGGCCGGTGAGATACGAATCATGTTAGTTAGAGGATCAACGGCCAAGGAAGATGATTGGTGCTTTAAGATTTGGCCATTAAGCTATATTCAACGGCTTTATTTCCTTCTTGGGAATGCTGGGAACTGACGTGGTCTGAATCCCGCCAAATAATCAGGGATTTGATTTTTTGTTGATCATGGCCAGAGGGTCATATTCGGCTTCTAGTTCCCATTCCATGAAGATGATTATGAAATTTGGATGACTAGAGGCCTCGGTGTAGTGTTAGACAACAGAAGCGTTTAAGCTGAAAAAGAAAGTACCTCGGTCCTACTGAAGCATGAAAATGGCTCGGTCCTATCGAGGCATGAAAATTTATCTTTTTCCCAGACGTGATAGTTGGTGAGCAAAAGTAAAAAATGATCCAAACCTTTTCGCCACATGCACAGTTATTAACGCAATTACGATTTTACCCCACATCAAAACTAAATCTAAATTTTTAAAATATTAAATATAGTATTAATATTAAATATAATATTAATATAATAATTATCATGTGCGTATTAAATCTATAATAAATATACTAAATAATTATAAAAATTAATTATAATAATGTATTTTAAGTAATTATTTATATTAAAACATAGTTATCTAAAATTTTAGGCAATATATAATTATAGTAAATATATTATATATTTAAAATATATTCTATTGCTAAGTGTTATTTATATGTTTTATATAATTATGTTAAAATAATATTATTATGTTAATTATTATATATTTTATATTGAATATCATTTTTATTTTTCAAAATATTGATATGTTTTGGCTTCTTTACAATTTGCAAATTTTTTATATGAAATTAAATTTAATTTAATTTAAATATTTATAAATGTTTAAATGATAAATTATATTTCATATTTTGTTTTTAAAACATTAGATAAAATTTTAATATTAAATCTAATGTTAACATAATGTCATATTTATTGAATATTGAAATATCATGTGCATATTAAGTACATAATAAACATACTAAATATATATATTAATTATTTAATTATAATCATATATTTTAAAATAATTACTTATATTAAACATAGTTTTGTATAATTCTATACAATGTAGAATTATAATAATTATATGATATTTATAATATATTATATTGCTTCGTATTATTTATATATTTTATATAATTATATAAAAATAATAATATTATATTAATTATTATATTTTTTAGATTAAATTATTATATTTTGGAAATATTGATTTGTTTTGGCTTCTTTTCAATTTGCCAAAACAAAGGTATTTTTTATATGAAATTAAATTTAGTTTAACTTACATATTAAATATTTAAATATTAAATTAAATATTCAATAAATATTTAAATATTATAATATGCATGTCAAATATATAATAAATATACTTAATAATTTTAAGAATTATTTAATTATAATATATTTTATAAATAATTATATATATAACATAATTTTGTAAAATTTTATACGATATATAATTATAATAACTATGATATATATTTATAGTATATTTTATTACTTTGAGTTATTTATATATTTTATATGATTAAGGTGCTGCTTTTTCATTGCTGCAATATGGGAGGATTTGATACCTTCTAAACCTAGAGTTAATTGGTGTAACTTAGTATGGTTCTCTAAATCTATTACAAGGTATACACTAATATATTTAAAAATATTGATTTGCTTTGGTTTCTTTTTAATTTGCAAAACAAAGGTAACTTATTAAATTTATTTTAATTTAAATATTAAATATCTAAACATTAAATTAAATGCCCAACAAATATTTAAATGTTTATAAATATTAAAAATTTAAATATTAAACTAAATTTAAAATTTTTCTTTCGTAAATATTAAATATAATATTAATATTAAATGTAATGTTAATATAATGTAATATATTAAATATTTAAATATTATCATGTGCATATGAAATATAAAATAAATATTCTAAATAATTATAATAATATTTTTAAATTAATTATTATATTAATTAATTTTGTAAAATTTATACAATATATAATTTTAATGGTTATATTTTATATTTATAATATATCTATTACTAGGTGTTATTTATATTTTATATAATTATGTAGAAATAATATATTATGATAATTATTATATATTTTATAATTTATGATTATATATTTTGAAAATATTGATTTGCTTTGGCTTCTTTCCAATTTGAAAAAAAAAATATTATTTATATGAAGTTAAATTTAGTTTAAATTAAATATTAAATATTAAATATTTAATAATTAAATAACAAATTAAATTTAATATTTTAAAATTATTAAATACAATATTAATATTAAAGCTGGCATTCATATAATGTCCTATATATTAAATATTGATATATAATGTGCATATTAAGTATATAAAATATATACTAATATATAATAATTAATTATTTATAATATATTTAAAATAATTAATTATATTAAACTTAATTTTGTATAATTGTATACAATATAGAATTATTATATTATATCATATATATATAATATATTATATTGCTACATTTTATTTATATTTTATATTATGTAAAAAATATTATTATATTAACTATTATATATTTTATAGAGTATATGATTATTGTATTTGGAAATATTGATTTGTTTTGGCTTCTTTTCAATTTGCAAAATGAATGTATTTTTTATATGAAATTATGAAAATATTATTGTTAAATCTATCAATATATTTTATATTGCATATGATTATTATATTTGAAAATATTGATTTCTTTTGGCTTCCTTGCAATTGGCAAGACAAAGGTAATTTATTAAATTTAGTTTTTAAATATTAAATATAATATTTAAACATAATTTTGAAAAATTTTATACAATATAAAATTAGAATAACTATCAATATTTAAATATCTATTGCTACGTTTTATCTATATACCTTATATAATTATGTAAAAAAATATTATTATATCATTATTATATATTTATATAGTGTATGATTATTATATTTGAAAACATTGATTTGTTTTTGGCTACTTTTCAATTTGCAAAACAAAGGTAATTTATTAAACTTAGTTTAATTTAAATATCAAATATCTAAATATTGAATTAAACACTAATAAATATTTAAATATTTAAATATTTAAATATCTAAAAATATTAATATTTAAATATTAAATTATAAATGATATTTTTTAAAAGCAAGTAAAAAAAGTTTAAACAGAATACCATTAACTCCTACAAAACCAAGTTCTTTTATCTTTATTTTCTTTATTTTAATGAGAAATAGTGAGAGCATTTTAAACTAATTTGGTTATTTACT